>JAUHJX010188846.1:0-16273 GCA_031763035.1 Lilium candidum | reverse complement strand
CATCACACCAAGTACTACCATTAAAAACATAAATTAAGAACACACACCACAATCCTCCTTAGTATAGGAGCAAGACCCACCAACCATTACCACGAGTATCCCCTTATATAGCCTTCGGATCAATCCACAAACATGTAACTCCCGTGATGAGACCTAAAATTAAACAAGCAAATACATAAAAAAAATAAACCACAAATCTCAAATTCATACCCAAATGTGGAAGAAGAGGGTTAAATAAAGCTCTACGATGATCGGGGAAGGCTAGATAATGATCCGAGGGTGGTGGAATGAGGAGATTAGGGGTGAAGGGGGTGATAATCTCAAAATTGAAGGACAAGATGAGGTAAAGGAGGTCGACACACATCTAAAGAGCTGACCATGACCTCCATCGGTGATGGTGAAAAGGGTGCACACATGGTGACACAGATAGGCGACGGCATAGAGCAGAGAAAGGAGAGGCTATCGGGTGGGATAAGTTGGTTTTTAAGGTTTGGGGACTTTTATATGAAGGCTGGGGTTTTTCTATGAATAATACAAACACTAAGGGCTCTCCATGCAAGGAGGTAAACTTAAACCTTACAACAACTTCTTTACTTTCAAATTATAATATTTCTTTAACACATTTCTATTACAACAAAATACAATTTGAAAGATAAATCTCAAATTTCAAAGGCGACATACGTGAATGTGATCTACATCAGTTATAGTCGAATGTTATAATGCTAGTTTTCAAACTCATTTAAAGTCACTGGGGACTCAAAATGTCATTTTTTCTTTTTAAATGTTGAGTATTAGTTGATATAAGTCTTTGTTTTTTTAGTTGTCTTGGAACATTCTATTTCATAGTTATTTAGAGTCGGTTTTTTTTTTCCCTTCCTGTTGTATGTTGTAGATGACTTATCTTAAGTTCAATAAAATTTATCTCATATATTTTTAAACACCACTATTTATTTCTCCTAATATATCAAGAATATATTATTTTCATCAAAAGATTATTAAGTTCACCTAAAAGTTTATCTTTTCATTGAAATTTGTCATTACCCCTCAAATCTCCTTAGACTTTATTTCTAACCCAAATTATAACCTTTACATATGCACCCCAATGTTTTCATCATAATAAGTTATTTTGTGTTTACAACCTATGTATACTTCATGTGAATTACTTGATATGTTATTTCTAAATTTTGAATACACTATATATGGTCCCCCACCCAATTAATGGATATTTATCCTTGTCCCCTAGGTTTTGTTATATAAGGAGGGGGAGAGGAGAAGGGAAAGATCATCACTCACCATTTTAAGCATCTTAAAGTTATCAGTTAGAGGAGAGGGAGCAATCGAGCCATCCATAGCGAGTTTTTCGAGGAGTTCTTTCAAGTCCATTTCCACTACTTTTCACTAAAGATATATTTAGGGAAAATTCTAGTTAGGAGATAATTGAGGGAGAAGGAGGCAAGAGAGTATTTTATCTCTGATATATACTTGTTGCTGATTCCCTTTCCTTTGCTCTCCTAGTTCTATATTTTTTATGTAACTTTACTTCAAGTTATATTGATGCTACTTTGTTATTTTGTTCATGTACTTCCCTTTATTAATCTATCAATATTAAGTTCTTAAGTTTATCATCTTCAGTTATCACTTTCAAATACATAGGTTCTCATCTATTAAGTAAAATATCCTAATGTCTTTTCTTTAGCAATTCTCAGTCTCAAGTTCTTACATTTCTAGGTAGAGAGTTCACTCATTCTAGGTAATTTTAGTAGGAATCTTAAAAACCCCAAAAATCTTATTTTTAACTAAATATAAAAGATCAAAAAAATATAAATTAAAAGTTCCAAAAATATTACCTTATCACAAGTGTTTCAATTTTTACAGTAAATACTCGTCAACGACAAAGTTTTTCCAAGAGTGAGGTGGTTAATTCCTTCCCAAAGGAGTTAACTCCGATCTCACTACCATAAGTGTGGGTTCAACACTTTGAGTCCTCCACCGAGCAGGACTTTCACGACCTAGTCATCTACTAGACTAGGTCTATATCACTCTTCATCCCTTAAATTCATTGCTAGAGGTAGTCATCTACTGGACTAACCTATAAATTAAGATATATTGTAAGATTTCTTGTAGATCAAAAAGATACAAAAATACTTCTTAATAAAGAGCATTTCAATTGAAGATATACAAATACAAGATCTCAAGGTGACTAGAGGGAGAACTTCTTACAAGAAGAGTAACCACAATCAAAAGAACTGCTTATTCTTAAGGGACAAGTATATATCCAAAGTGGAATACTGTAGTATAGAAACAAAGTACACTATAAGAGATTATTTAGAAAGGAAGGATAACTCATCCAATAAAGAGAGAAGAATGATGTAGTAAATGTTGTGAAGGAGCCATGTGTGATGCATGATGTCTACATAGGTAGTGACTTCCCTATGGTGATAATAATAATTTCTTGTAGATATTTATATGATTATTGTACCCTGGATACAGTTGTCTTACCATGTGTATTCGGTGACACAAATGTTCAGATGCTATTGCGAGATCAAGAGAGCTCAATGGCCATGGTTGATCCTCAATCTAGCAAGACTCTTGGTGTGGGTATCGTTCAGTTGCTGCTAGCGAATAGTTTATGTATATTGCTCTTAGAGGTGCATAATGTTCTAGCTCTTTCTCGAGGGTTGAGATCTCTTGAGGTTCTAGAAGCTCAAGACTGTAGGTTCATTGGTAAGGGTAGCTACTGCGGTGTGTACTATGATGACTAATTACTGATATCAGGTGTTCGGCATGCCAATCTATACTTTCTACAAGGAAGTATAGTGGAAGGAGGTATGTTGTCTTCTGATGTGCAGGAGGAACAAAGTCCATCTCGTACTCAATTATGATATATGTGAATTGGGGATATGGAAGAGTGGATTTAAGACTTTGACCAAGCGTACACTACTTGGTAGTGAGCTTCGCTGGAATTTTGTGAGCATTACTTCTATGGAAAGAAGTATAGTGTGAATTTCAATGATGTTGCACATAAAATCAATGAGATTTTGAATTACATCCACGGATGTATAGGGGACTCTATAGTTACATCCAAGGGGATCTCAGTACATTATGTTATTTATCAATGTCTTTAGATGGAGGGTATGAATTTATATCAAGAAGCATAAGGATAAAGTCCAGATCTTCAAAAGTTGGAAGGTCATGATTGAGAAGCAGATACATCGAGCGGTCAAAGTTGTTAGATCCAAAAAAGGGGGTAAAAATAACGGTGATCTGCTCAAGGAGCAATGTGCTCAGGAAAGCATTCGGAGATACTACACAATGAAGGAAATACCACAACAAACCAAACTTTATGAGGGAAAGCACGACACATATTATCCAATACTGGATTGTGTAAATTTTGTTGGGCTGAGATAGTAAACAAGGAGGGATATCTCATCAATCACAATCCATCATCGGCTATCACGTCTCATACTCCTATGGAGATGTTTTGGGAATCCTTCCGATTATTTTACCCCAAGATATTCGGATGCCTGTGTATTTTCATATGAAGGAGGATAAGATTGGAGTGGGAACTCGAAGTGATAGCTCGAAAGGCAATATTTTTTGGCTATTTGGAGAATAAGGAGGGGACAGGCTATGAAGCCCGGATCTTCAGAAGTTCATGATTAGCCAGGAAGTTAATTTTCATGAGGAGGTGTTGCTACAAACTAAGTGTGAGAGAAATAAGGATGGATATCCTATCCGAAGAGGTAATAACTTCGATGATTAGTTGGATATGGATCATTCTTAACAGGTAGAGCAAGACTCTAATTCCTAGAAAGAGCAAGGTGTTTGCCAATTTGGTTAAGGTTCTATCTCTATATGTCTAAGGATTAGGTGTTCGATGAGGCATTCATTGAGGTAGGTGAAGAGAATGACATCCTAATTGATCGGGATGAGGATCTTCTAAAGCAGCAGGTTTAATAACATTTATCGTCTTTGGAAGCAAGAAGAGAACCTTGAATCAAAAACTAATAATCAAATATGGCAATGAAGTGTTTGCGGCTTATATATTCTCTATCCTCAGGGTTATGTTCAGACTCCAACTACACACAAGCTGGCTGTACATAGTTCATATATAGAAGTATGGAAGGAGGCCATGGATGAGGAGATTGCATCTCTTCATAATAATCATATGTGGGAGCTAGTAACAATTCCAAGAAGAAAGAAGTCGATTCGGTGAAAATAGGTTTTAACGGTGAAAAATGGTTCTTCAAATTCCAAGGGGGCATTGGTATAAGTAACAAAGCATGATTGGTGGTAAAAGGGTATGCACATGATGGTGAGGACTATAATTAAATATTCTCTCTGGTGGTAAAGCATATCTCTATCTGGGTCATTTTGCATTGGTCGCACAATTTGATATGGAGCTCTAGCAGATGGATATCAAAATTACATTCTTTTACAGAGAAATGAAGAAAATCATTTGTATGTCATAGCTCGAAGGATATATTGTTACACAGATTGAGCTAGGGTACACAGATTGAAAAAATTATTGTATGGATTGAGGCAATCCTCCAGGCAGTGGTATCGAAAGTTTTATACATTTATGATTGATCTAGGGTACACAAGGAGCACTTATGATCCATGGGTACACCCGAATGCTTGAGGATAGGTCATTGATTTGTCTCTTACTCAATGTTGATAATAGGCTCATTGTTACAAACAACATTCATGAAATTGACAAGCTGAAGTCGAAGCTCATTACAAAGTTTGAGATGAAGGAATTAAGCTCAGCAAAGAAGATACTTGGAATAGAGATAGTCAAAGATAGAATGTAAGATGGGCTAACATTGTCACAATAGGAGTACTTGGAGAGGTTGATTTGCAGGCTTGACATGAAGACGACCAAACAGATGAGCACTCCCTGGCTGCATACTTCAATCTCTCGTCGATGGTGCTTTTGTCTACTAAAAAGGAAAGGGAGTATATATCCCAGGTTATTTATGTAAGAGTTATATGTTCTTTGATGTACGCTATGGTTTATACATGATCAGATATCGCACAAACAGTCAACTTGGTAAGTATGTTCATGGGGAATCATTAAAAGCAACACTAGCAGGCGGTGAAGTGGATTCTAAGATATCCTCAAGGAACGATGGGCAAGATTATTGTCTATCAGAGAAGAGTTAGTTCTGATATGATGCAATAATTTGTTGACTCAAAATATACTGGATATCTTGATAGGAATTGGTCTACAAAAGGTTATTATTTTACCTTAGCGTATAGTCTAGTGAACTGGAAGTCTCAGTTATATTCCATTATTTACTTGTCTACTATGGAGATGAAGTACATGGCTTTTGCGAAGGTGACAAAGGAAGCCGTCTGGCTTTGAGGCTTGAACAATAATTTAGGTGTGGCTCAGAAGGAGGTTATAACCATATATTACGATAGATAGAGTGTCATCCATTTAACAAAGAATCTGACACTCTAGGCTCGGACTAAGCACGGAGATATGTGGTACCATTTATTCATAGATATTGTCGATGATGGCATAGTTTAGGCAGAGATGTTGGAGACTCAAGAGAACTCAGCTGATATGTTGCCAAAGGTTGTGCCAGGGATAAATTTGATCATTACCATGACTTGATCAAGCTTTTTCAGAGTTAAGATCCTTCGGGGTGATAATGATGACTCTCGGAGATGCTGAGTTGGTGATAGATGATCTTTGATGAAGCTATCTTCTCACGAAGGTAGATATTGTAAAGTATGTGGAACAAACGTAACTAATCAGAGGCTGTTTTGGCAAAACACGCAAAAGTAGATTTAGATATGCGTACACATATCAGGAATGCACATACATATAATGTGGTGCGCACATACTCAGGAGGCAATGCGGGCACGTACTTAGAGTAATCTAAGATTGGCAAAGAAAAGACCAAATGCACGTGCATGTTATCCACGTGGGTGCTCATCTGGGGTTCTGTGAGTACACATCTAGTTTATGTATATGTGCATGAATTCGGTTTTAAATTTTGTGATAAGCAGGAGCGGGACACTTAGAGTTGTATGTGTGCATTCTAGAATGAATTTGTATGTGTACCACGATAGGATGCATGTGCATTTGGAGGATTTTTGTCATGATATAGTGTTTGATGAAATGCTGACACGGATACCAGGTGAAAAGTTCTAAGGGCAGCCTATGTGGTTCTTGGAGGCTATAAATAACAAGGTGCTTCATTTCATCAAGTATGCAAGATTGGAGAGACCAAGAGAGGGTTTAAGTTCTTCATCAGGGTTTCTTTAAGAAGTGCTTTGAGAGCGAGTGTCATGATGTAAGGGCTTCTCAGTACACGGCTTGTCAGGTTCAACACATTACAAGGAGAAGCTCATCGGTTCGAGGATACGATCACCGAAGATGATGCCGATTATTGAGTTATGGACGTAGGCTAACAATGGGCCAAACCACATTACATTGGTTTCTTGCTTATGTTTGTTGTGTTGTTTTTGCTCGGTGGTTGTTCAAGTTGTTTCTACTACTCCTAATAGATCGTGGCTTGTGTTGTGAATTATGATTTCTTGTGTGGTACTGGTGCATCTATGGTGTTCGATAGTTTACCACATTGAGGAGTTGTGGTTTTATGGTGGTGCTCTCATATATTGAAGTTGTGAGTTCATAACAAGTGGTATTTGTGCGTATCGGAAACTAATAACCTCTCTGAATCTATCTATATATATATATATATATATATATATGTAGTTGCACATGTACTAGAACCAGAACCCTTCTCCGTAAAAGAATTATAGTGTTGTCTTTGAGAACTAGAAAACAAAGCTCCAACTATAGAGAGTCACTTGCTTCTAATCCATCATCAATATTATCCTTGAATCTTAAGTACTTTGCCTATAGCAAAGCCTCCTGAAAAATAACCTCCCGACTGATCAGAAACTCCTGCAAATCCAGACACCATAACCTGTACTTATTCACAATTTCCGGATAACCACGAAAAATGATCTTCCTAGCTCCAATTCCGAACATATCCTCTCCAACTTGAAAATATATTTGACAACCAAATATATTTAATCCGGAATAAACTGAAGTAGTGTCTGACCATACCTACATGGGAATTCGAGGTGTAATAGCGGATGAAGTTGTGTGGTCTATTCGGCCCACCAAATCCTCTCCAAACAAGTATTGTATTTTCTCCAACAAGGTTCTATTCGGCCGCTCTGTAACCAAATTATGCTGTGTCATCTTCATCTTGAAAGGCTTCCGAGTATCATGCTAAGAACATAACTACTTTAGGGGATCATCTCCATTATCGGACCTCACAACCTAAATCACCCCGCATGTATGCTTCTTGACCATAGCTTTTCAACTCATGAAGATATTCGTAATTTCAATTTTGTGCTTCATGGTATACACTCCAGCTCTCAACTGAAGTCATAAATGACACAAAGTACTAGAACCCCCCTTGGATGCAATACTATAAGTCCCCTAAACATGAGTGAATGTAATCCACAATCTCCGTGGCATCAAAATAGTACCATTGAAACTCACCATACCCTGTCTTTCGTAAATACAGCTATCACAGAAGTCTAGCTTTACTAACTTGTCACTGCCAAACAAGCCCCGCTTGATTAATGTACGCAACCTACTTTCACCCACATGCCCTAGCTACATATGCCAAAGTTGAGTCTGAGCTACATCTTGCTAAACAACAATAACATAGGAAATCATAGCTCCACCTTCAATAATGATGCCTTAAAGGAAATAAAGATTTCTAATCCTGACCACCGATATAATCAGTCGATTATCAAAGTACACCTTGTAGTTGTCATTCTCACCAATATACCTGTAGCCTTGTGCCTCAAGTACTTTAAGAGAAATAAGCCATTTAGAAAGAGTCAGAACATTATGAATCTACGTTAGCTTTCTTCATGAACAATCTACTAGCTGAAATCTGACGGTACCAACACCAATAATCCGATAAGGTCAAGAGTCAACCAAAACAATTGAGCTTCCACTAACCTCCGAATAACTGGTAAACCATTCCCGCACCGGACACAGATGATAAGAAACACTTGTATCTAATATTCACTTATCCAACAAACGATCATTAGAGTGCCAATATTGTCTGTGCTAAGTCACCACCGATAAATATATCCTTCATCATAATCGGTGCCACAACAACACCTACAACATCATCATTGTTCTCCTCTTGCTTGGATTGATTGTCAAATATGCCAACAATCCCTCTTGAAAGGGCCCTTAAGCTTGCACTTGAAGCACAGAACTTCTGATATATCTATGTTCTTGTAACAAGACATGTTCCTCCCGATATTGTAATCGCTCTTCTAATCATTACACATATACATTGATTCAAGCTTCTTCCAAATACCAACTATAAACTCATCAGCAAAGTTATATACCAGACTGCAAGACACGTATAGACGGATCATACTACAGGCCTTCTGATCATCTTCCTCCAAATCTCAGCTTCCTATGACGGTACATTTACTTTACCCTTTCAATCTTTAGCATCTGGTATCATAGGATCTGTCGGTCGAAGACTTTCTTCCAGTGCATCAATCGGATGTAAATTGACCAAAATATCTTTGCAATCCATCTGCCATATTTTGAAATTTGCTTCTGCCATCAAACGATATAATATCAAACCCATGGGCTTTGATGTCATTGCCAGCTATTATCATAGACTCCATACCCCTTATGATATATCCCAGAACTCACTGATTCTAAGAAAAGGAATACAAAACTTTGATACCACTTGTTGGAAAATCAAAACCATGACACAAACCATTTTAACCTATCAGGAACTATGATAAATAAAAAAACTATCTGACAAACACAAACCAACAATAAACACATCAATTACATAAATAACGTAAACCAATACACAGAATAAATTCAGACAACCAAATTGATAGATTGATTAACTGAGATCATCCCGTTCAACTACTAGTTCTAGCAAACAACAAATATAACCTTGAATCAACAAACAAAACCTGAAAGATTTGTACTCTGTGATTCGAATCCTTGAGAAGATTGAGCACCAGTAGCCAAAACTAATTTCCTCTATCGAAACTTACCCTCCAAGATCAATATCCTCTATAAGATCCAAGAGCATCCTAGTGCATATAATGGTGGAGTACCTCTATACTCAATACCGGAGATGAAGATACCTTTGAACCTCTCACAGGATGAAAACCCCTATAGGCCTCCTCCTTGGAGAGAACCCTCCGGGCCCTCTCCTTGGATGCTTCTTTGAGCTTTGCCTTAGCATTCTTGAGGTTAACTTTCTCTGCCATCTAAGGGATAATTTGTACCTTGAAAGGCTAGAAACCGCTCACATAACTTCCCAAATGCCTTTGGGAAAACCGTCAACAAAACCATAAGCAAACAGTGTAAATAGTTTTACTAGTTGATGTCCCAGAAATGAGGATATTTTTTAACTATTGTTCCCGAGGCCATAATTCATTCATCCAATATCCGATTCATACACTATAGGAATTTAAATTGAACACCTCGAATTCTTCTACATCTTTTGTATACTGCAGATCTTCATAAAATGATATCTAGGGCCTCAAATTTTAAATACAACAACAAACCTAAAATATGGTCAGGACTGTTATTCATTTCATAATGCTGAAATGTGAATGACCTCTATATATATATACACCAGATAGATGAGACTTGACTTCACCATCTCCAACATCAACATACTTGGCATCATGTTTTCTCGGATTGTGCTAGTAGTTGCGTATAAATCAGATTTCCATCGGCAAAAATCCAATAATACAGTCTACCAACCCAATCATACCCATGATCTATGTTCATCACCAATTCACAGTATCATTAGATTAATAAAATCAAGTTCACAAACAGGAAACCATATAAAACATTGAATCAAGAAACCCAAAAGCATATAAATTTCTTAATATAAGCACTAGATCATCAGGTAATCATTTGAGTTGTTTCACCACGCTGCAAAAATCCTTATACAATGCAATGAGACAAAAGGTACAGAACCCAAATATTCGGAAATCCGAAAGGCAGATATTTATTCAAACAAACCCATTATTTTTAGAAGTCAATACTTACTAGCAGCCCTAACAACCATAATAAGTCGGAGCATATCCACCACCACTTGGTCCAGCATTGTCTTGTGACGCATACATTGACCCATGACCCAGGTATGGGCCATAGCCGTTATCCGGGTATGATTTGTAGCCATGATCAGCAGGAGGCATCTGGTTTTGGGCAACACCTGAAGTAGGCGATGGAACTGAAGCTCCGACCATAGAGGTCTGCAGTCATAACAACACCACTATCAATCATGAAACAATAAACACACACTGTATCAAACACAACTAGGGCTATTTTCGGTTTAGGGCAAAGCTCCTTCTAGCTAGGATGAGAATCAAATTGGGAAAATCTCTATGCATGAAAAGACTGATAAATTTGGCCTCAAAAACAAAATGGCACGACTAATCAGGTTGTTGAGTTTAGTCCATATAAAATCTAGCTGTCCCATGCCCAGATTCAATTACATTCCTTTGCTCCCATTTACCAATGGAGCCGATAGTAACCGCTTATAAAAAAAAGAGGGTTTTTTTTTGTCTCGTTCTTCCCTTTTTCTTGAAAAACTTTGTGCCGAGTCTCACATGGTTCAATTTTTTTTACTTTATTAGTAGATTAGCATTAACCCAACGAAGTCGAGATTTGGTCATGAGATAGTCAGAGCGGAACTAAAGGTTGCTACCTTTAATCATTAATCCCACAATGGTTAGGCCAGCCTTACAAGACAACATAAATATAACAAGGGGCTACTCCACCTACAGCCAATTGGTTTTAGGTTGGATGCTCAAGTTCTTTAACTTGGTTTCAGAGCAGGCTATTCTCAGGCCCGATGTGCTCCACGAAGTCACCCTATTCTCCACGCGATAGGGCTATAAATCGTGCCATGCATGAGGGGCCACGTTGAGTTTAGTCTCATATCGGTTATGCCAGCCTTGCATGCCAACATAAATATGACAAGGGGTTCTCATATCGGTTATGCCAGCCTTGCATGCCAACATAAATATGACAAGGGGTTAACCCAGGTAATCACGATGTCATGCCACAAACCTATCCGCACACACCGGTGAGTAGGAGCCCTACCACTCTTTCAGGTATTAAGAGAGTCGGGTTCACGATGTCATGCCACAAACCTATCCGCACACACCGGTGAGTAGGAGCCCTACCTCTCTTTCAGGTATTAAGAGGGTCGGGTTCAGGTCGGATTTATGTAATATCCAAAGCCGACTCATTAAGGTCGGATTTATGTAATATCCAAAGCCGACTCATTAAGTTACTGTGTTTGGTTTTTGATAACCATACTAATTAACAAACTTTTGGATCGAGTTATTTGGTTAATGGGTAATATGTATAAATAAGAATACCTAATACCATATTGGGTTTTATTTTTGAAATCCAAACCCATACCATCAAGATTTCAAGTCTACTTTTTTTATATCCATACCAATTTGAATAGCTATTTTTCAGATCGGGTTTCGGGTTATTGGGTATATGTACAGCCCTACCCTCTTTACTCAAAATCTATCTGCCCACACCAAAAAAAGGGAAAACTACTCCCAAAGTTTTCCACACCAACCAGTTCAATGTCCAAAATTCTGAATGGGGCCAAACAGATTCGGACAGATTCAAAGTTTCCAGATGCCGTCCAGATAGTTTGAATCCCGCTATCGAAAATTTTGAATCGGTCCAAAGATTTCAAACGGAAAACCAAAGTGGAATAAACCTTTTTTTGGACGAAAAACTGAGTCGGGACACGACTGTAATTTCAATTTGTCATTTTTTTCCCAAAAAAAAAAGATTTCTGCTTCCTATACCATTTGTAGTTGCTATGGAAGACGTCTATGGAAGTGATAGGCATCCTCACATCGTAAAAGATTCAGATTTATGTTCATACATTAAAACCCAGCATTAAAGACTTTCACCGGAGAAGATGGGAACAAGATGAATAGAGACAAGGTAAGGAGATTCCTATAACATTGGTGAGAGGAGGGTTACCGGAAAAGACACAATATTGACCCATCAGGTGAGGTTGAACTATGAGCTGAGACTCAATGTTGACCATCAGGGTGGGGGTGAACTATGTGCTGAGAAGGAGGTGGTTTGATTGGAACGAATAGATACAGGAAAAATGAGTATGTGGCAAACTTAGAAGGGCAACCCAGTGCACGAGGCTCCCACCAATATGGATACTAGGAAGGGTGACATGTACGCAGCCTTACCCCTGCATGTAGAGAGAGGCTGTTTCCAGATTCAAAACATGACCTCAAAGTCACATGGTGGCAATATTTAACATTGCGCCAGAGTCCCACTAGTAGCAAGTGGCAAACTTTTAATTCAAATTCAGTGTGCGGACGGGAGTGGCAAACTTGTAATTCAAATTCAGTGTGCGGATAAGTTCATGGAGCGACAATATAATTATGCGGGAAAATCACTGTAAGAGATAAAAGGGGAAAAAAGACTGTATAACATGAGGAAATGAAATATTGATTTGTCAAAATTAAAGAGCAAGTTGTATCGTAGTATACCAGTATAAGCTGCTGAGCAGTCTGGACTTGTGTAGCACTCCCAATAATCTCAACAGTCAGCTCTCCAGAGGTGTCCGATTCCTGAATACTTATAGTCGCACCACTGTTTCGGCGGATATAGCTAATATTGGCACCAGATAAACCGATTATAGCATCAGCATATGAAAATGGAACTTTCATGTGATGAGTGGCCTGTCAAGGGTCAGTTGGAATAACGATGTTATCTTAACTAAAGAACAAAATGACATTGAATTATGAGTTTAAGGGAAAAAACACACCTGGGAGGACATTTGCGGTAGTTGATTCATTGATGGATGCGCCCTCGTTGGCGGGGCTTCTCGTCCATACTGGAATATATGACAGTGAGGTGTTTCAATGGGATAATCAGTGGGAGGACAAAAGTTACCATGTTGCCTCACAGGCATGAACCGGGGTCCGGGTCCATAAAAAGGACCTCCAGCATTCGGAGGAGGCGCATGAGGGCCCCATGTTTGAGGTAGTGGCATATGTTGCTCCATATATGCATGATGCATGTGTTGCTCCATGTGTGGATACAGATGCAGCTGCATGTGTGGATTACGTATGTGTTGCCCCATCTGAGATTGTTGCATTAACATCTGCAAAATTTATCATGAATAATTAGTGTAAAGAAACGGTTCAAACGAATAATGTTCCCGGCATAAATGAACAACCTGCTTCATAATACAATACAGACAAAAGTAACCTGCATCATAGTACAAGACAGACAGAATATTATTTTGCTTGTTTGTTTTGGGGTAGAGGGTGGTGAGGGAGAGGGTTATGCTTACCGAAAACCAAAACATGGGAGTCATTCTGAGTTACAGAATAGGAGTTGAATGATTTGCAATTTAGTCTACGACAATATAATACAAGATAAAAACTTACGTTCATTTCAAACAGAGGTAAAACACTTCGGTCAACAAGAAACTTTCGCAAGTGATTTGCAACTAGTTCTAAAGCCTTGGGCATTGCTGCTGGTACACCTAGTATCTCAATAACTTTATCATTGAGCAAAGCAACTGGAGGCAACTCTTCTGCAAAACAAAACAGCATCTATGAGAATAGAAGAGTAAATAAAGAAGTTGTGGCACAATGGGGAAATTGCAACAGATGAACTACAAAACCAGTCTTACAAAAGGCATCGTTGCACAAGAAAATTTTCCAAAATTAAATAAATAAATATAATGAGTTTAGATAAACAAACTTGACATTGATCTGTGAAGGCATTTGATACGGAGTTTAGAGTACAACTTTTATTTAGCTCCATAATTGAGCCATCATGTATACACTTCTTTATGTTGTCATAGATAAAACGACATAAAATTGTTCTTTAGTTTATTAAACAAGTGACAGTCAAATTCTCGAATCTAAACTAGAGGTCATGTCTCTGGTGGGATTTCGCCAGCTTGATTAAGAAGTGACTGTGATTGTTTTCAAAGATGCCATATGTTCAACCCCACATTTTTCTCTTGATGTATTTCACCCTGCCAGGACAGGTTGAATAATCAAACCATCCAACTTTACGGAATTTCAGAAAATATCAAGTACATAAAGAACCAGGATGGAAAATGATTTTGAGACACAAGATTATTCAAGTCTTATTACCTCAGATGACTCAAAGTTAGCACCAAAACTACATGACTAGTATTAGTTGGCATCAACAACTCCAAAAAGACCCCTAACATGCTGAAGAGCGCACATACATATTCACCCTAGAAGTATACAAGAAATATGCGATCATCTGAGGTGACAAAGACACCCACATACAACAAAAATAGAACTGCGGTCAACTTCTCGTGACAATGCCATAGTAAGAAAATAAATGTTGAATACAGGAGTCCTAATCCGAGCAAGAGCCTTAGATCAAAGTCTACATCCACGTTTAAATAATCCAATTCGAGTTTGACACTCACAAAAAATGTGCAGAATCAGTGAAGCATAGACGACTGAATCTCCCAATGTGCCAACGAGACATCAACAGATGTGCTGAAATACAAAATGCGGTGTAAGAAGAACAATCCGCAAACAAGTTATCATTGTGTGGGTGATCTTCCACGGTCCATCTTGCCAATAAAAAGCAGACTCTGAGGCGGCGTCACAATGCCTAGGAAACAAGACATTATATGCTTCGACTCTGTCTGCAGTGTTGATAGAAACAATGATGTGCAATAACATTGAAATATTTGTGGTGACAGGGTGCTGCCGGGATACTGCACACTATATTTGGGGATTCGGACAGTTGTCAAATTAGTCAGTGGCGGAAGGTAACACCACCAATGCCATGGATATCCCAATGCCGGATGAAACAGGTGAAGGATTGCGTTAGGTAATTGACAGCAAACATAAAACATTATCAGAACCCTTGTAACGTGAATAGCGATGGGCAGTGTACTTGTTTCTGAGTGCAGTGGGTATTGTACCTACATCCGGCTATTGTACCAACATCCGGCTACTTCAACAAATATTAAGGGCTCCGTATCTATGCCCGGATACAGTGAAACCTACGCAAGTGTTATTGCACTTTTCTGAACGAGCATAGGTGAAGAAGCCTGCCCAAAATTGTAGGTTTAGGTTACACAACTTGAAACATTGGAAACATTAACGGGTAATTGTTGGGAACTATTCAGGTTAGAACACACAATTACCATGTGTAATCCAATCCCCTGTACATTATTGGGACTATTCAGGTTAGAACATACAATTACGGTGTGTAATCCAATCCCTTGTACATTGTTGGGACTATTTAGGTTAGAACACACAATTACTGTGTGTAATCCAATCCCCTCAAAAGTACGTCACGGAACACTCCAACAGTTCATAAGTGATCGACCTCTACTATTTCAAACAGGATCAGCAAATACTACTCCAATCGTAGTTGTAACGGCTCCTGCTGCACCGCTCTGACCGCGGCTGCCTACGTACCATGTAACTTGGGATCAAGCCTCCGTAGTTCGTTTCCGGCTGCACCACTATGATCGTGGCTGCCTACGTACCCGGTAACCAGGGATCAAGCCACCATAGTTCGTCAGACTCCGGCTGCACCACTTTGACGGTGGTTGCCTACGTACCCTCCAACTGGGATCAAGCTGTCATAGTTCGTCTCTTGCTGCACCACTCTGACCGTGGCTGCCTATGTACCTTGTAACCTGGGATCAAGCCGCCATAGTTCCTCAGACTCCGGCTGCACCACTCTGACCGTGGTTGCCTACGTACCTTCCAACCGGGATCAAGCCGTTGTAGTTCATCTCCGGCTGCACCACACTGACTGTGGTTGCCTACGTACCCTGTAACCTAGGATCAAGCCATCATAGTTCTTCTTTCGGGTACATCGCTCTGACCGTGGTTGCCTACGTACCCACCAACCGGGATCAATCCGTCGTAGTTCTTCTGGCTACACCACTCTGAACGTGGCTGCCTACGTACCCTCCAACTGGGATCAAGCCGTCGTAGTTCTTCCTTTGGCTGCACCACTCTGACAATGGTTGCCTACGTACCCTCCAACCGGGATCAAGCCGTCATAGTTTTTCAGACTCCGACTGCACCACTCTGACCGTGGTTGCCTACGTACCCTCTGACTGGGGATCAAGCCGTCGTAGTTCTTCTCCACACGACCGGATCAGTGTACAGTCTGTCCGGTTCCTCGGCAACCATACTC
>JAUHJX010177736.1:0-16341 GCA_031763035.1 Lilium candidum | reverse complement strand
CAACAAAATCGAGTTGGGTGTCATGAGCATACAAGGTTACAACATTTATATGTATGTATATGTATACCAAGTTGCTCTTATTCATAAGTATATATATATATATATATGTATATATATATATATATGTATGATTTTGTGAATGAAATGGAATACAACAAACTCTGGTGTTGCCTCTGAATGATATAACAAAATTTCATTCAAGGATAACAACCGAACAATTATCCCACAACTAAGGAAATCATGAATACCCAACCCTCAAATGTGAACAATATGATAAATTTTGGTAGTTTACATATCCAAATGACTTTTTTTAATATGGCTATTATTTTATACAACTCTGGTGTATTTGATGATATTCTCTAGTAAAATTATTCTTGGTATAATTCATCCTTAACCTCTTATCTGCATATCATAAAATCTCTTCCTCTGATATCCATACTTATTTCTTTCATAAAATACATCTATTTTTCCTCTTTTTATTTCTTATCCTTCTTTCCTATTTGTAAATCAAATATCTATTAGATAATATATAAATGAATTTCAAATATTTTGAATAATGATGTATATAATAAATTTATTATGTCCTTCCTGATGTGATCATCCCCCATACATATCTTTTTATTTATCCCAGAATAAATAATATATCATTATAAGTTAGGGGTAAAATTAACACAAACATAACATAAGATAATATTTTATCAATATATATTTGATAAAATAATAAAAGATAAATAAGTTTATAAATACTTTGAATATGTGAATGAGTTTATTTGGTAGTCCTTCAACCTTTACTCTGATATTTTATTAAAAGATAATTTTCTCTTCTAGAATATAATAGACATTTAAAAGACATAAAGGCTTTAGGATTTCTTTGATGAACAATTCTTTGAGATTAATTAACAAGTAAAAAAGAGAGATTAAATCTCATGAAAGTATAGCCTGATATAATAATCTTAGTTTTTATAAATATGGAGGGTTTTATAATTTGATATAATAATCTTAGTTTTTATGAAGATGGAGGGATATACTAACTTAATACAAAAGGCAATATTTCCATAAAGAAAAAAATAGTTAGAAATATCCTAAGTCCTAAAATATAAGAAATATAATACATATTTATATATACTTTTATTTATTTTTTTCTAGGTATTTTCTTCTTATTTTTTCATAATAAAATAAATCTTCTTATTTAATTTTTTATTTTTATTTGCCACCAATTAGTTCTTTTCATTTTTCCTTTTATTTTCTACTATTCTACTTTATCTTTTTAACCTTTTTTCAATAATAATATTTTTTTTCCTATTATTCTAAATAAAGATATATCTTCTTATTATCCATACTAAGGGGTTAGACAAAAAACTAAGTAACTCAGGGATTTAGAAACTAGCAGCACCCCTTCCATTTATTTTGAATTTGAATCTAGTTAATAGTATGAAATTTTTTTATGGAGATTGTGGGATTAGTAAATGGAAGACTCCACTAGGTTATGAATAGTACCTTAGCCAAAATGTTCCTCTGGTAACCCTTCCACCACTATTTTCAAAGAAAATAGAAAGTTAAGAAAGGCATATAACCATATATAATTTAAGAGAGTTCCTATATATTTATTATATTTCCTCTCTCTCTCTCTCTCTCCTTGAACTCATATAAAAGATAATATTAGAGCTATTTCATTAATAAATTAAATTTTGGAAAATATCTACTAACATGAAAAAGAAATGCAATATCTTTAACTAATATAATTCAAGTTAAATAGAAACTTTAAGTTTGAGTTTATTAACACATAAAGATTAAAACTCTTTTGTATTTCTCTCATGCTATATAAATTAAGGAAAAACTCTGTACTATTAGAAGGTATTATTTAGATGTATACATCTTTATTAACTTATATAACTTATTTGACTCTTTATATTTATATTAGTAATCTCAAATAAATATTACCAAAAAAATTTAAATATTTCATTTTAATAATCTCATACTTAGATGATACATCATTCTCTATATATGTGTGGGTTAATAAACTAGAGGGAAATAAAATATTTGATACCATAAATAAGTTATATAAGCAAAATCCTTAATTTTTAATATTACAAAATATATAAACTTTTGGTATTGTGCAACCGTACACATTTTTGTGCAATCACATAATCTAGGCAGATTGGATATTTCTAAATTATGTGGATCAAGTAGCTTTAAAGAATTAAATTACTCCTTATATTAAATTATATGTACTTTCAGCTCACAATCATGAAAAAACATGTGTAATGCAGATAAAATAAAAATATATTTATTATACTGACTCTACTAGACCCTATAATCAAAAAAATAAAAATAAAAAATGATATAAAAATAATTTCCTACTTTTATATGATGTATGAAAAGTTTACTCCTCATCACCCTCCTCCTCTTGGTATATATAAGTGCTGCCAACATCCTCAGTGTAATTGTGTATATATTCAAAGATTTAATGACTATAACATTATTGAACATACTAATGGATAAAAATATTTAGATAAATAAAGTATCTAGTAAGATAATACATAGTATTGTGCAACTTGCTTGTAGTTTTATTATTCTTTGTGAAGTAAATAGATGATTAAACCTACTCTTTCCTTCTATCGAATGATAATGAAGATACATATTGGCAATTATTGATGGCAAGCTTATTTTGTTGAATGTAGTTATCACATTTTTTTCTAAAAAAATCTTCTATTTATTCTAATAGTTCCTTAGGTGATATTGGATGATGTATATGTTAAAGAATCATATCAATGGTGTGAGTTAGAACCAAGGCCATAAACTCAGAGGTGTTGTTGATAGAGGTAATATTGACCTTCTACTCCACCTTGGATTTAAAGATAACCTCCTAAAGATTATATATTATTTTTTTGAAGGGAATTTGGAGTACCATAAAAAAAATAATCCTCTAAAAATTAATGATGTTTCATAATGTGTCATATAGTACTAATCTAAGTATCACTAGAGGGAAGAAATAAAATGTCCAAATAACTGCGGGGAAGTAAACTTATGAGTTAATAAGTTTCCTCACTATGTGTCACAAGATATTCACTCATATTACCAAGAGTAATAGAAATATGGAAGTTCTCTTAGACTTTAAATGACCAACTCCTAACCAAAAATGAGATAGGAGGCAAGCTTAGAGTAAACTAAAACCTAGTCGAAGGAGAAGGGAACTATTAGCATCATCCTAGTACAAAAACTAGGTAAGTGAGTTTACAATCCTAATTCAATCAACTACCCATTATGTATATCCTGCATGAGTCACACTAAAACTAACAAAACTATGACTACCCACCCCTCAAATGTGAATAACATGATAAATTTTGGTTCTTATAACATTGATCACTAGTGAAGATATCACAAGTGATCATGTGTTTATTGAGGAGAGTCCAGCTATATAATCAAAATATTTTAAACATTAAACCATTACCAAATAAGACTATCAGTTATAAGTTCAAACTGTCGATTGTTGTTTGTTTGTGGAATATCTTTTAGAGAATTATTGTTCTTGATGACCTACCACTGATCTACTGACTGTGAATCTTAGATCCTATATGTTTTCTCCTGATAACTTAATATTATGCATGAGAATAATAATTAGAAGAATGAACAATCACTAAAAATGTGGTTATCAGAATACATAATTCATAGCTAAAGGTATATAAACTAAATACATATACTCTATAAGGATCTAGGTGTAATAAAATGATTATACTTGATAAACAGTTACAAAGTCTTCCTTAGATGGTTGCCAGTATATGTGATATGCCACCCATGCTAAACTGTAGTTTTACTAAGTATTCACCCCAATTGTGCCACTGAGGTACTAGACAATTTAAAACCGTAGCAGTAATATATGAAACTGTACAAAATATACTAACGAAGAATATGATAGATTCATGTTAATTACCATAGATATCATATAAAACCTCCCTTTATGGATTTTAAATACCACCCTTTTTTCCATAGTAGTCAATAAAAGAACTTTTAATCTTCTTTTATGACCTTAATTTTGCAATTATCGTACACATCTAGCCTTCCCCAACTAGCAACTGAAAGAATCATGTCTTCCTCGACTAAACTGAAATAATAAGTTTTTCCTCATCTATTAACCAAACACACATAAGGATCTCCCAAAATTCACTGAAAAATACATCAGAATCTCTTTCAAGGTTACAGAAAAAACACCTGGATCTCCTTCAGGATCATTGAAAAATTAAAAATTCTTTTATGTCTTTCGAAAGAGCTATTTGTTCTGTAGTCACCAAATAAATAATGGGTTAGACTCTGATAGACACATTTATATTGTTATACCGAACAACTCAACATTAGGTCTTCAATGGAGTAATTTATCATAAAGATGAACCATGAGACTTCCTTTATGATCTTCAAAAGTATTGATGTATCAATTGTATATTGGTAGCAACATGATCTTTCGAAACTGAATTATAAGCTATGATTCCAATTATTGAGGTTATCCTAGACCAGGATCCTCTAAGAGTAGCACAGAAGAAGCGAGCAATATTACACCTCACTCAAAAATCAAGAACACCAAGCCATTCCCACAAAACCACTACAAACCAACAATACACACAATGAAACACATCATTTACTATAGCAATCGATACACATTTTAGATACCAAGTATGTTATCACATCATTGAGACATCAACATCATGGTGAAAATCACAAACAAGGCACAAAATTATTAACATGGATTGGTCCCCTTTGACGACAAGCTTAGGGAGAGCGTCAACTACCATTAGATATTAAAAGAGAATGTATTCATTATAAAAATATAATCAGTCAAATCAGATTAGTATGTTTCAGTGTACAACTCAACAAAACTGTACACTTATAATGTTTGGGTCACAAAGATCCTCTCCTTACCTCCGTTCTTCTTCTTTGGATCTCCATTGTAGCAAGGACTCAAATCAATCCTGAAAACCTCTAGAAACCATCCGTAAATATTCCCAAGTCTCCTCCCTTCGCCATAGAAAACAAACAGTAGCCACTCTTCAATAATAGGTCTAGATATCCCCTCGTGTTCATGTATGTGCATGCATAAACATTTGTATGCATGCACATAGGCTTATGTGTGTATAAGCAGATCACTGGGAATTCTGTCACCAGAAGGCAACACAATATGCACACACATAAAAATATATGTGTACACATATGTCCCAATGTGTGAGAAAAGATTCTATGTGGCCACTTATAATACGATTAATCACCAATTCAGGTTCCATACATGGGACAATTCACTTTGACTTGGTTTTTTTTCTTTGGTTTTCAATGGACTAAATTCGATATCATAAGAGGTCAAACCCAATTCAGAACAACTCGTATTTTTATTTTCGTCTTCAATTATTTATTATTTTAGGAACATCCAATTCATATGAGTGGTATATAGGAAGAATATAAATTTATTATTTAATTATTGGCTCAATCATTCTTTGGTGATATCTTGAGTTTGTGATTCGTCTTATCGACCACTTTCTCATTTGTCCAAATTCCGGAACAACACATAAGCAGGCTCACCCCGGGTTCACACTCTTAATAGAGGTCAAGAATTTGAAAGCTGGAGAGAATATGGTTGGTTGGGGATTACCGTTATGCTTCAATGTTTCGAAGAGAGATTAACCGAGGTGCGTGCAGAATAGTCCATGTAAACTCCGCTAAAATTCACAAACAAAAATTCTCGAAGAATATTGAGAATCTTGTAACGGTGGTATATGTGCCCGGATAACCGCCAAAACTTCTGGATCCGGAGGATCTTCCTTCTTAATTTTGGAGTATATTACCAATTTGTTGCGTGCTGTTATAAGAGTGTGGCAATTTCATTTTCTGTGCAGAGTCGTATATTCCCGAGTTGCTGTGTGCTGTTATCAGGGCGTGGCAATTTTGTTTTCTGTGCAGAGTCAAACTTGTGCCTTAAATTGACAGCCGTCGAGTTATTTCGCGATCTTCTCTACAACAACTTCTACTTACGATTCTCTCTACTTCTAATAGGAAAATTGTGTAAGAAGCTATGGAGTAATCGTTTAGTCTCCAAATAATGTACAACACTGGAAATAAGTTGATGATAAATGGTATAAGTCGCCCTGATGGTCCTCAAAATCTAAAATAAAGATACAAATAGTTATCTGATTAAGTTAGTCAATCATTGTTAAATGCATTTACACTAACACACAGCAAAAAGCCAGATCCTTTCAGACACGACACAAAATGGGCTGCTGATTACATCCTTGCCCTTGTTGGTTAGAAAACAGATCAATGCACCGACTCTGGTTGGAAATAGTGGTAAGGAGAACTCTTTCAACATCTCTTGAAACCCTAGAATCAAGCAAGGAGATGATGTATTGCAGGTACGGGGCATCACAATGAAGAATGATAGGGCCCTTATGCCGTAGCCCAAATTCCTCTTCCGAGATTTTGAGGAGCTCTCGGAATATGTTGGTGTTGAGGTATTCAATTGGTACCATGAATCGCTTTCCTTCGATGGTGTAGACGAAGAGATGGCCTTTGCTTGCAAGTGTGGATGACCCGGTGCTGCAGATATGATCATCATCATCTGCTGATTCCCGTCTCCTAGGTGAAGAGAGTGATGTCCTTTTGCCAAAAGCAGCAGACAATTTCTGGGACTTCCTTGCCATGTCGATGAGCTTCTTTGTGTTCAACATTGACGAGGATTCTGAGTGAGGGAGCTTTTAAGATGACGGAAGAAGGATACAATGAGATGGAGTTGCAATGTTGTTTTGCAGTTAAGGCATGAGATATATATGGGGCTGAAGGAATGGGTGAGAGACACTCTCATGTGCCAAGTTGAGCAATTGCCTTAATGTTGCTGGGGTCACATGTTGGAGGATTGTTGAGGTCTCACCTCACATAAAAATGCCATGTTCTGAAGGGAATTACAAACATTGATTCCATTATTTTCCAGTTCTCTTTTATGAAGATTGTCTATGTTTATTTCCAGGACCACTGTCATGTGATATTGTCTAGGTTTCACAGCTTTTCAGGACCACTGCCATGTGGGATTGTCTAGGTTTCACCTACTGTGAGTCAAACATGCTAAAAGGGTCATCCATTTATGAACTTATCTTTCGGAGGTATATAAAGGTACACGAAATGACATGTCATTCTCTGTAATAATTTTGGTATCGGAATCCATAATGTTAGGTATTGTTCTGGAACCTTAGTTTTACGGTTTTTCATTTTTTGTCTTCCCTTTGGGAACCTCACAATGGTCGCACTCATCATTTTCGAATGGATGTTCTTGTTTCTGAATGTCATTCGGCATTTTTTCAATCTCCTTTTTGCGTTTCACAATTTCATCAATTTCCAGCTTCATTTTTCGAAACATGGTTATCAATGGAGTCATTGTGTCTTAAGATTTATCCATTTTCCTTTTTATCCAAGTGAGTTCACTATTAATTTTTTTTTACTCTTATTAGTCACATAACCTCCTTCCCACACACTTTTTTCTCTCAACAAATAAGGACGAAGGTTGGGGCTTTGGCTCCACAAAAGACACAAATTTTCATATATGCTTCCAAAGGACACCAAAGTCACAATTTACCTTGGAAAGAAACTTATTTCCTATTTTTATCCCAAGAGATGGTAAATTTAGACACATATCTTGAATGAGACAAACTTCACATAAGTACCTCGAAGGATACCATGTATCCACATGTATCAAGAATGATACCATTTTGACAACCGTATCTGGAAGGATACCAATATCAAACTTGTATCAAGAATGATACCAATTTCACAAATGTGTTTCTTAATTCTAGAGTAATTAGAAATGTATTTCATTACCGAAGCACATTAAAAATGTGTTTCTTAATGTATCAAAGTATGAGTTTTTTTCCACATATTTCAAAACATATTTCTCCTTTGTCAAAGCAAAGAGATTTTTCGGAACAAATATAGCTTTATATATATGTATATTATTGATGTTGCCCAGTCAAATCGACTTGGGTGCCACGAGCATACAAGGTTACAACATTTATATGTATGTATATGTATACCAAGTTGCTCTTATTCATAAGTAAATATGTATGCATGATTTTGTGAATGCAATGGAATACAATTAAATCAGGTGTGGCCTATGAATGATATGACATAATTTCATTCAAGGATAACACCTGAACAATTATCCCACAACTAAGGAAATCATGACTACCCACCCCTCAAATGTGAACAATATGATAAATTTTGGTTCCTAAAATATTAAGCACTAGTGAATATATCACAAGTGATCATTTGTTTGTTGTGAAGAGTCCAACTACATAATCAAAATATTCTAAACATTCAACTGTACTAAATAAAACCATCATTTATAGGGACAAACTGTCGATTGTTGTTTATTCAGGTAATGTCTTTTAGATAATTATTGTTCTCGCTGACCTACCACTGAACAACTGACCATAAATCTTAGATCCCATGTGTTCTCTCCATATAACTTAATATTATACACAAGAACACAAATTTCATCTTCTTTCACCAAAGACTTGCTCCCTCTTATATTAGGGGACTCAATATGCTTTTGGGGGGATCCACAATCATATGACAATGTCAGACAATTACTCATCCCAAATTTTCTAGACATATTCCGACATGATTAACCAAACACTCTATGACCTACCTATGTTTAGTTGATGTGTTCCCCTGGGAACTCTCAATGAAATAACATAAAAGATATCTTGTCATATGTTCACACATTATAATCTTCTTAGCCATATTCAATCATGGTTATGAATTACCACAAACTTGATCTAGACTATGGTAAGTATTATAGAATATAGGGTATTTCTAACATAAATAGTTACACAATATATTTTTACTTATGTGAGAAACAAATGATAAAAATTAATATAGTGTGCTTATGTCTAGATCAATCATAAAGTGAGCTAAGTTAGGACTTTAACCTTACTGGTACACTAGCTTATCAAAATAATAAAAGAAAGTTTTGTCCTAGTACAAGAGGTAAATTAAAATGGTAAGTTTGAACACAACTAATTAGAAGAGGACATACTAGTTAAGAAAGATGATAGTCAGATAAGAAAAGTGCAGGGTTAAAGCATACCTAACCAAATATACATACTATTTAAGGTTCAAGGTGTAGCAAAATGATTGTACTCTTTATTCAGGTTGTAAAGTATTCTCTTATAATGTTAGTTATACACATGATATGCCATACTTTCTCGATAATTGTTATACTAGGTATTCACCTCAAATGTGGCACAAAGTTACTATGCCATTTAAAACCCATATAAAGATAGATAAATGGGTATAAAATCTACAGAAGAAATATAAAATTTATTCTAATTGGTTTTTCTACCAATGTGCCACTTGAGTACTCAATCTCCAGTTCCTAAAGTATGAATAATATATAAACTAAAATAAAAAAAGTAACTACCTAATACCATATACCATGATAGTAAATGACCATATATTGTTTTATATTTGACCTGAGAGGGAATGAGCATTACTGTTGTCCACCCATAGTTATATATAGGAAGCACACTAACTAACTCAAACAACCCAATTTATATAAGGATTGATATATTCAGATTGAGGTTAATAATTTCTTTCGAAGTAGGAAATAAAAGCATCCAAAATAAACTAAGTATTTCTAACTACAAATATATAATATATGATATGGACAAAAATACTATTTCTATTAACTTCTCTATGTTAAATAAATTGATTAATTATAAGAAGTAAAGTAAGTTAGAGTAAATTATAATTGGAATGCATAAGATGAAATTCTTCTGTAGATGGTCGCCAATATACGTGATATATTATCTATGTTCAACTATAGTTTTACTAAATATTAAACCCAATTGTGTCACTATGGTACTAGACAATTTAAAACCCTAGAAGTATTCTATGAATGAGTATAAAATATACTAAAGAAGAATACAATAGGTTCTCACTAATTACCATAGAGATCATATGGATACTCCCTTTATAGATTTTGAATACTACCATTTTTTTCATAGTAGTCACCAAAAGAACTTTTTATCTTCTTTTACGACCTCAATTTTGCCATTACCATATACATTATGCTTCCCTGACTAGCAGCTGAAAGAATCATGTCTTCCTTGACTAAACTGAAAGAATAAGTTCTTCCTAATTTATCAACCAGAGACACATCAGGATCTCCCAAAAGGTCACTGAAAAAACATCAGATTCTCTTTCAAGGTTACAAAAAAATACTGAAATCTCTTTCAAGGTCACTGGAAAATTGAAAATTCTTTTATGTCTTCTGAAAGAGCTATTTGTTCTATAGTCACCAAATAAACATTGGACCAGAATTCGATAGACATATTTATAATGTTATACCGAATAACTCAATAATAGGTCTTCAATGGAGTAATTTACCATACATATGCACCAAAGACCTTCTTCTATGATTTTTAAAAGTATTGATGTATCGATTTTATATCCCTGTGTGGACTAATAAACTAGAGGGACATAAATTATTTGATACCATCAATAAGTTTTATAAGCAAAATCCTCAATATTCAATATTACAAAATATATAAATTTTCAGTACTATGTGACCGTACATATTTTTGTGCAATCACATAATCTAGGTAGATTGGATATTTCTCAATTATGTGGATCAAGTAGTTTTAAAGAATTAAATTACTCCTTATATTAAATTATATGTACTTTCTTTTAGCATGCAATTATTGACAAATATGTATAAAGCAAATAAAATGAAAATATATTTATTATATTAACTCTACTAGACACTATAATAAAAAAATAAAGTAAAAAATGATACAAAAATAATTTCCTACTTTTATATGATGTATGAAAAGTTTACTCATCACCCTCCTCCTCTTGGTTCATATAAGTGCTACTAACATCCTCAGTGTGATTGCATATATATTTGAAGATTTGATGACTATAAAATTAGTGAGCATATTAACGGATATAAATATTAAGATAAATGAAGTATCTAGTAAGAAAATTCATAGTATTGTCGAACTTGCTTGAAGTTTTATTATTTTATGTGAAGTTAGTAGATGATTAAACCTACTCCAACCTTCTCTCAAATGATAATTAAGATACATATTGGTAGTAGTTGATGAAGAGATTATTTTGTTGAATGTAGTTAGCACATTTTTTTTAAAAAAATTCTTCTATTTCTTCTAACAGTTACTTGGGGGAGATTGAATGATGTATATGTTAAAGAATCATATAAATGGTGTGAGTTAGAACCAAGTCCACAAACTCAGAGGTATAGGTGTTAGAGGTAATATTGGTCGTCTACACCAACTTGGATTTTAAGATAACCACCTAAATATTATAGATTATTTTTTGAAGGGAATTTGGAGTACCATCAACAAAAATGATTCTCTAAAAATTAATGATGTTCCATATTGTGTCACATAGTACTAATTTTAGTACCACTAGAGGGAAGAAATAAAAGATCCAAATAACTATTATGAAGTAAACTTAATAGTTAATAAGTTTCCTCACTAAGTGTCACAAGATATTCAATCATATTACAAAGAATAAGAGAAATATGGAAGTTCTCCTAGACTTTAAATGACCAACTCCTAACCAAAAATGAGATAGGAGGCAATCTTAGAGTGTACTAAATACTAGTTGAAGGAGAAAAGCACTATTAGCATCACCCAAGTATAAAAACTAGGTAAGTGAGTTTGCAATCCTAACTTAATCAACTACCCATTATGTATATGCTGCATGAGTCACACTACAACTAACAATACTTTGACTACACAACCCTCAAATGTGAATAACATGATAAATTTTGGTTCGTAAAACATTGAGCGCTAGTGAAGATATCACAAGTTATCATGTGTTTGTTGGGGAAAGTCCATATATAATAAAAATATTATAAATATTTAACCAGTACCAAATAAGACTGTTAGTTATAAGGTCAAACTGTCGATTATTGTTCGTTCATGAAATGTCTTTTAGAGAATTACTGTTCTTGCTGACCTACCACTGATCTACTTACTATGAATATTAGATCCTATATGTTCTCTCCTGATAACTTAATATTATGCATGAGAACAAAATATTCATCCTCTTTTCCCAAAGACTTATTCCCTCTAATATAGTGGGACTCAATATGCTTTTGGAGGGATGCATAATTGTATATGATGATATCACATAATTACACATCCTGAATTTCCAATGCATATTTCGACATGATCAACTGACCACTCTATGACCAACCTATGTTTAGTTGTTGTGTTCCCCAAACCCCTTTGGGTACTCTCAATGAAATAACATAAATTATATCTTGTCATATAATCACACAATATAAGCTTCTCAACCATATTCAATCATGGTCATCTGTTACCCCAAACTTGATCTAGACTATGGTATGTGTAATAGAATATAGGATATTTCTAACCTAAATAGTTAGACAATATATTTTTCAATTATGTTAGAAACGAACGGTAAAAAGTAATATAGTATGCTTATGTATAGACCAATAGTAAAAATAGATATCTTAAGAATTGTGGCTTCTCCTCTATAATGATATAAATATCTTATTTGGATTATGATGTGTATTATAAAATAATAGGTTATTTACAATTTAAATAGGTATATGACATACTTGTCAATTTTGTGTAAAATTATGGTAAAAAATAATATACTACACTAACATAAAGGTTGAAATCCCCAGAAGCAAAATTATGACTTGTACCTAATTAGCACACTATCTTATCAAAATTAGCGATAAAACTTTTGGCATAGTATAAGCATTAGATGGAAAGGCATGTATTAACATAACTAATTAGAAGAACAAACAATCACTAAAAATGTGGTTGTCGGAATACAAAATTCATAGCTAAAGATATATAAACTAAATACATATACTCTATAAGGATCTAGGTGAAATAAAATGATTATACTCGATAAACAGTTTGGAAAGTCTTCATTAGATGATCGCCAGTATATGTGATATACTACCCATGCTAAACTGTAGTTTACTAAGTATTCACCCTAATTGTGCCATTGAGGTATTAGACAATTTAAAACGTAGCAGTAATATATGAAAGTGTACAAAATATACTAAAGAAGAATACAGTAGATTCTCGCTAATTACCATATAAATCATATCGTACCTCCCTTTATGTATTTTAAATACTGTCATTTTTGTCATAGTTGTTACCAAAAGAACTTTTAATCTTCTCTTACGACCTTGATTTTACAATTACTATATACATCTGGCCTACCCCGACTAGCCACCGAAAGAATAGGGTCTTCCTCGACTAAACTAAATAAATAAGTTCTTCCTAATCCATCAACTAAACACACATCAAGATCTCCCAGAATTTATTGAAAAATACATCATAATCTCTTTCAAGGTTACAGAAAAAACATCGGGATATCCTTCAAGGTCACTGAAAAATTAGAAATTCTATTATGTCTTCCGAAAGAGCTATTTGTTCCGTAGTCACTAAATAAACATTGGATCGGACTCCGATAGACACATTCATACTGTTATACCGAACAACTCAACGTCATGTCTTCAATGGAGTAATTTATCATAAAGATGAACCATGAGACTTCCTCTATGATCTTCAAAAGTATTGATGTATCAAATGTATATCTGTAACACCACGATCTCCCAAAACAGAATTATTAGCTCTTATTCCAATTATTACGATTATCCCAAACCATGATCCTCTAATAATAGCGGAGAAGAAGCTACCAATTGATTATTCAATTATTGGCTCAATCATTCTTTGGTGATATCTTGTGTTTGAGATTCGTCTTATCGACCAATTTCTCATTTGTCCAAATTCTGGAACAACACGTAAGCAGATTGGCCCCGGGTTCGCATTCTTGATAGAGGTCAAGAGTTCGAAAGCGGGAGAGAATGTGGTTGGTTGGGGATTACCGTTACGCTTCACTGTCTCAGATAGAAATTAACCGAGTTGCATGCACAATAGTCCAAGTAAACTCCGCTATAATTCGCAAACAAAAATTCTCAAAGAACATTGAGAATCTCATAATGGTGGTACATGTTCCTGGGTAGCAACCAAAACAGCTGTATCCGGAGGATCTTCCTTCTTAATCTTGGAGTGCATTACCAATTTGCTGCGTGCAGTTATAAGAGCGTGGCAATATTGTTTTCTGGGCAGAGTCGTATATTACCGAGTAGCTGCGTGCTGTTATTAGAGTGTGGCAATTTTTTTTTCAGTGCAGAGCCAAACTTGTGCCTTAAATTGACAGCCGTTGATTTATTTCGTGATCTTCTCTACACCATCTTCTACTTATGATTCTCTCTACTTCTAATAGAAAACAAAATGTGTCAGAAGCTATGGAGTAATTGTTTAGTCTCCAAATAATGTAGGTCACTGGAAATAAGTCGATGACAAATGGTGTAAGTCGCCTTAATGATCCTCAAAATCTATAAAGATACAAATAGTTATCTGATTTAGTTAGTCAATCATTGCTAAATGCATTTACAGTAACATACAGCAAAAAGCCAGATCCTTTCAGACACTACACAAAATGGGCTGTTGATTACGTCCTTGGACTTGGTGGTTAGAAAACAGATCAATGCACCGACTCTGGTTGGAAATAGTGGTAAGGAGAACTCTTTCAACATCTCTTGAAACCCTAGAATCAAGCAAGGAGATGATGTATTGCAGGTACGGGGCATCACAATGAAGAATGATAGGGCCCTCATGCCGTAGCCCAAATTCCTCTTCAGAGATTTTGAGGAGCTCACGGAATATGTTGGTGTTGAGGTATTCAATTGGTACCATGAATCGCTTTCCTTCGACAGTGTAAACGAAGAGATGGCCTTTGCTTGCAAGTGCGGATGACCCGGTGCTGCAGATATGATCATCATCAACTGCTGATTCCCGTCTCCTAGGTGAAGAGAGTGATGCCCTTTTGCCAAAAGCAGCTGACAATTTCTGGGACTTCCTTGCCATGTTGATGAGCTTCTTTGTGTTCAACATTGACGAGGATTTCAAGAGAAGGAGCTTTTAAGACGACGGAAGAAGGATACAATGAGATGGAGTTGCAATGTTGTTTTACAGTAAGGCATGGGATATATATGGGGCTGAAGAAATGGGTGAGAGACACTCTCATGTGCCAAGTTGAACGATTGCCCTAATGTTGCTGGGGTCGCATGTTGGAGGACTGTTGAGGTCTCACCTCACATATAAATGCCATGTTCTGAAGGAAATTACAAACCTTGGTTCCATTAGTTTTCAGATCTCTTTTATGTTGTCTATGTCTATTGCCAGGACCACTGTCATGTGATATTGTCCAGGTTTCACAGCTTTTTCATGACCACTGCCATGGGGGATTGTCTAGTTTCACCTACTTTGAGTCAAACATGCTAAAAGGGCCATCTATCTTATGAACTTATCTTTCAGAGGTATATTAAGTTACACAAAATGACATGTCATTTCGTGTAACAATTTTGGTATCGAAATCCATAATGTTAGGTATTGTTCCGGAATCTTAGTGTTACAATTTTTCATTTTTTTGGCTTCCCTTTGGGTACCTCACAATCGTCGCACTCATCATTTTTGAATGGATGCTCTTGTTGCCGAATGTCATTCGGTATTTTTTCATTCTCCTATTTGCGCTTCACCATTTCATCAATTTTTTGATTCATCTATCGAAACATGGTCATCAATGGAGTCATCGTGTCTTACGATTTACCCATTTTCCTTTTTATTCAAGTGAGTCAACTTTTAATTTTTTTTTACTCTTATTAGACACAACCTCCTTCCCACACACTTTTTTCTCTCGACAAATATGGAAGAAGGTTGGGGCTTTGGCTCCACAAAAGACACAATTTTTCATGTATGTTTCCCAAAGGACACCAAAATCATAATTTACATGGGAAATAAACCTATTTTTTGTTTTTATACCATGGGATGACAAATTTGGACACATATCTCGAATGATATAAACTTCGCACAAGTACCTGAAAGGATACCTTGTATCCACATATACCCTGAAGGATACCATTTTGACAACCGTATCTGGAAGGATACCAATATCATGCTTATATCAAGAATGGTACCAATTCACAAAAGTGTTTCTTAAAGCTAGAGTAATAATAAATGTATTTCATTGCCGAAGTACATTAAAAATGTGTTTCTAAATGTATTGAATTACGAGTTTTTTTTATACATATTTCAAAATATATTTCTCCTTTGTCAAAGCAAAGAGATTTTTTGGAACTATATATATATATATATATATATTATTGAGGTTGCCCAACAAAATCGAGTTGGGTGTCATGAGCATACAAGGTTACAACATTTATATGTATGTATA
>JAUHJX010155520.1:0-16699 GCA_031763035.1 Lilium candidum | reverse complement strand
ATATTCTACTGGTCTATAGAAGGTAGTTATATTTTTATATATAATAAATTAGTATCATTGCCAATTTAATGTAGAGTAAGAGATTATTGATTTCTAATTTTAGAAATTTAATATTCTACCTCCAATAGAAATAAAATATTTTATCTTAAATATATCTATATAAATATTTTATTATATCTTTAGGTAAGTATTCTAAAAAATAGGAATCTCACTTTTAGAGATTCTTATTCACTTTAGTAATATTTAAGTAAAGATAACAAGAAAAAATAAACAAACAAAATCTATATAGTAGAATATAACCCCTTTCTCCTCTATCACTCTATTAAGTATTATTTTAAAAAATATTATAAAAAACTTACTCTTATTTCTTCACTATCATGATTACATCTTTATTACGAGAGGTAATTTCAAACCTTTTCCTAAAAATTCTTTAATTAGGAAATTAAAAAAAGTATTTGAAACTCCTACCCTTCTATGACAGATGTGTGTTCGACAACCCTGATTACTCTCCCTTATCAATCTACTAACAAGAGTAAGTATCAGTTAGAGTTTATCACATTAATAATCAATATCATTATCCCTATTATCCAATATATAATATATAATAAATATTAATAAATAATCTTTTTCTTATTTGTTGCTTCCTTTTATAAACTAAACTGAACCCATGTCCTCATTCAACTGGTCCGCAAAATGAAACATTTTAAAACAGTCAACATTTAGCTTTTAGCAAAAGCCTCCTCATGAAATATCACATTTCGGCTAATAATGAACTTTTATAAATTCTTGACATTTTCTCTATAGACAAGGAATATTATTTTTCATATTCTCATTCTAATTTTGTCCCCTTTCATATGGAAGTATGCTGGACAACCAAATACCTTCAAACTAGAATAATCGATAGTGGCTTTAGACCAGACTTCTATGTGAATCCTTGACTCGATTGCTATTGAATAAGAGTGATTCACGAGATATAGGACATTGTGTCAACAGCTTCAACCTATCATAGCTTGCCTAATCTTGTATTAGATAACATACACAGTACATTCCCTAATAGGGTCTTGTTCATAAGCCCAGCCACCCAATTTTGATATGGTGTCTTCTTCATTATGAAGTATCTTTGAATACCATACAGAATGCAAAACTCCTTAAGGGGATTCACGGTGTAGTAACCTCTATTGTCAGATATAACACATTTTATCACCTTCCCAGTTTGCTTCTCAACCATAGCCTTCCATTTTCTATAGATATCGATGAATTCGTCTTTATACTTCATGGTATATACACAGACTCTCCATTTGAAGTCATCAAAGAAAGACACAAATTATCAAGAATCCCCTAGATACAATGAAAGAGGTCTCTCATACATTAGTGTGGATGTAATCCACAATCCTCATAGTTATATGACTTATGTTATTGAAGCTCACTCTATATTGTTTGCTATAAATACACTACTTTACAAAAATCTAGCTTCGCAAATTATCCCTACTAAGTAAATCACATTTGCTTAATGTCTGTAACTTGCTTTCTCCAACATGCCCAAGTCATATGTGCCAAAGATGTGTTCAGGCTACTTATTCCCAGTAATTGAGAAAATAAGAGTTCCACCTTCAATGATACTACCCTGAAGGAAATACCAGTTCACATATCTTAATGAGGACAAAAGTAGCCGGTCACCAAAGTACACTCCATAGTAGCTATTATCACTAATAAACTTGTAACCTTGCGATTCGAGTATTCCAGAGAAATCAACTCTCGTGAAAGAGCTAAATATATTGTACTTTTGTCAACTGTCTATCATAATTATATACTAGCGGGAGATGAACGGTATATGTACTAAGTATTTTGTAAGGACTAGAGTCAACCATAACAATTGAGTTCCCCTTTATCTCTCGATAACTGGTGAATCACTCCCATATAGGACATATGTGACATAACGCACTCGTGTCCAACATCCAACCATCATAAAAATGATCCTGAGAACTAGATATCATAACACTTATCAAATTACCATCGATGAATATATCCTTCACCACTTCTAGTACCTCAACAAGATGTGCAGCTCCCATATTCTCCTTATCTAAATTAGAGTGATTGTCCTTATCCAGATAATCTCTTCTGTAAAGGCTTCTGTGTGTACTATATTTTTTATGAGCTTATGGAGACAACGTATGCTATGTGGAAGAGTGAGTCTGGAGAAGCTGCCAAGGCATTTCGGTGAGCCTAGGGATGCCCAGCCGGCGGCTTTGTCCCAGTTGGTTGCTAACAAGGAGGGCATTGATTATCAATGGAGTTACAATTATATCTGGAATGTCCAGGCACTCGAGGACTTGTTGGGGCAGGGGTTGTTCCCCATATTCTGACAGGAAGGATGTGCAGGACACCTCCGTCTGGCAAGGATTTCTGTTCTTGGTTCTTTTCTTAGATTTTACTTTTTTCTGATTTAAGCTTATGTTTTCTTTGTCCTGTCAGGCAATTATGGAGACAGCGAGGCTCCAGACCGGTGGTGACCATATTTGAGAACCTTAATACCGGATTTGAGCATAAGAGGAAAGTGATATCAGAATCAGTCACCAGTTTGAGAGGAGAGAACAAAGAATTTGTGAGGCAGAAAAGTGATGGGGGAGATTTCGGCCTGAAGTTGAAGAAGGAATGTTTTGATGGGTCCTTAAGGAGGGTGACATTGTCGTCGTCACTTGCTCATTCAGGAAACAAATCCATGTCTTAGAAGGGTGAGTTTCTACCCTTGAATTTAAGAGATCTCAGTTGATCGAACAGTTCAAAAATTCAAGATTTGGAATCTGGGAGTCCAAAGGGAGGAGTATGTTTTCCTACTACAGAGGTGTCAAAGACAGTGCCCCGGGGGTGAAGGTTTAGTCTGATGACGTGAAGAAATTTATTGACTATGAGATGGAGGAGGCTGCCAGTCATGGGATCCATCTAGTTCCTAAAGATATATCCGATTGGACGGAGCCTAGTGCGTATTACTATACAACTCAGTATAGTAGTCATTTGGGGAACATGTCGCACGTGAAGAGCATGACTCTTGTATGTCTTGAATTAATAAAATGAAAGAGATTATTTGTAATGGTTCATGTTTCTGTATTTTTTCATGTTTTCACGTATATTTGATCAGTAGATCAATAATCGTAAGAGGACATGAGTCGTACCCCTATATTGTCGATCCTTTAGGTACAATTTGAATCAACTATCCCTGAGGGTTGATTTGATATTTAATATTTTGCAATTTAAAATGCATGAGTTTTTGTGACTATAATGGCGAGTCATTGTGCTTATCAAGCGAACTCATCAGTATATATAGGAGGGTATTCAATCAACGGTAAGGGAGGCGAACCAAGGAGATTTCATTCCCTTTAGCCAAAAGGAAGAATGAAGGTTGAGCATCAAGATCAAGAATCTCTGTAGTTCAGAAAGAATTTAGGACCATTTTGCATTGGGGATGAACACCGAGCCCTTTTGAAACCCATGACGCCTTAGGGTGTAGTATTGTGGAACCTACTTAGCCTTGAAGACATTAGGATGGAGCCATTTAGTCACAAGTCGAAAAGGTTGGAAAAATTTTTGTTCTTGCAAGAAAGATTGATTGTCTCCTCTGATGGGGCATCCCATATTTTTTAAGTGATGATATGAGGAGAGAAAAATGTCTAGGTCCAATCACTCATGTGAAAGTTTTGTTCTCACTTGGTGGATTGGATGTCTCCATCGATATGGTGTTCGTATTTGTAAAGTCATGGCTTAGGGAGTGACTCCAATCCAATTCCAATCAATTGGGTGAAAATTCTCGTCAGGTGGATTGGTGGCCTTCACTAATTGGATCTTCCATACTTTGTACAACATGGTTGGATAAAGAGGACATAGAGCGGTGTTTGAATGAGGGTCTATGTTAATCGTTTCATGGTGTTTTGTGTCGAAGTAGTCATATAAGCCACTTACGGCTCCTTAACCTTAGTGTATTGAGTCCATAAGTCATATAGTCATGAACGCATTAGACTATCTATCTAATAACCGCACATGAGTTAAGTTTCATCAATAAGAGAGGGTTACCTGTTGTCCTACCAAGAGGCGCTAGGATCGACACATCAAGCATCAAAAGTTTAAGATTCAAGGTTGTTCAAGTGGGTAGGAAGATATGCAAATTTTGAGATGTTAACTTCATACTTGGTAGGTGTACATATTGGGTGTAGGAGCCGCTTCAGGAGTAGAACCTTTTGAGGTTGTTTATGTTCCAAGGGGAGTCTAATTACTCTTTTTCTAAAGTTTGCAAGAGACATAGGTCCCTCGTTCAAGTGCCACCTTGAAGAGGTAGGGGTATGCCCAGTTAGTCCCAAGATTCTTATGGGCATATTTACGGTCATTTAGGACCATTTTTATCATGATCCAATCACCCATTATAAATGAAAGCAGACATATAAAATGCGCTAGTTGTAGCTTCGTTGTGTCATTGTTTGGTATATCATCATATGTTGTCTAGTATGTCGGTGATAGATGTGGTCGATCTGACGATAGGGATGATGTCTAGAGGAGAGAATAACCTCTAACCCATACACGGTGTTGTAGGGCAACTCATTAGTAGGTTTTTAGATTGTGATATGATAGATCGATGACCCCTAGTACAACTTGTCCCCTTCTTATTGCCAAGGACCTTCTTCAAGTTGTCTATTCTTGATATGTTGGTCTTTTTACTTGATCGTTACCCATGGATTAGTAGATTGAAAAGTAACAATATTTGATTCAATATTTGTTGCAAAACTTATTAACCAAGGAGGTGATGAACTGTCATCCATTGTAGTTGATTATTTCATAAGGAAGACCAAAGCGACAAATTATGTGTTATCATAGGAAGTCCTTTATGTCATGGGATGCTATGTAGACAAGTGGTTTATCCTTGACCCATTGGTGAAGTAATTTGTTTCCACAAAGAGGTCGTCAAAGTAGCTATTATCTTTTGGGAATCACCCAACCAAGTCTAACCCCATACATGAACAATCCCATTCACGAAAGGGCTATGGTTCTGTTGTCAGTTGAAGATCTTCTATAGACAACCTTGATGTCGGGACAAACTACTAGCAAGCCTTGAAGCTCTTGGAGAGCTCGTTTACAACACATTTGAGAATGGGCCACTAGTATCTTTGTTGGAGTATTTTGGTGACCAAAGAGAAGATGTTTGTGTGGTTCCCACTGGCTCCCGAAAGGATATCGATTGGGATGTTGGGAATCTTGATCAACATCAGGTATTTTAGGTATTGTATACTCTAATAGTGATGTTGGAGTTCATCATTAATAAGGATGATGCATCGCACATTCATGATTATACATCAGGCATCAGAGTTGCCAGATAGGAGCTCATCGCTCCACAAGTAGTTTAGGAATGAGAGCATTTCGTCATTATCAAATTTTGAAGCTACCTTGGCAATAGTTAGCAAGGTGACTCAATACTCGGTGGGCTTTTCTTGTATGTTGATGGGTATGTCATAGATCTCTGATGGGTATAAGGTAGCAACTTGGTTGGTGAGAGTGATAGATTTTTCATGTTCTTGGATAAGAACATTGTATGATACTTCACCAATACCTTCAACTAAGCTTCAAGCTCTGGTCTTATAAATGACCTCAAGGGGCTAATTTCCATGTCAGGAGGCAGAAGTCATGTCATGCTTTGAAAGGTACTATGGACCCTGCTATTATTTGTTGCTCATATCCATCATGACCTCAAGGTCCATAAGGAGAGCCTCTAACTCAAGGTTGATTGAAGTCATGCTAAAGTCGAAGAGGCTGGCCTTGTCCACTAAAAGGGGGTCCTCCTCCACTTTAGCATTGAGGTAGATGCCTAGAGAGGTATCCCCTTCCTTGGTTACTTGTGTGGCCAAGGTAATTGTCTATCCCTGTTCTTGGTGTGGAGAATACTCCAGTGACATAGAGGTCCCACATATAGCCCCCGGTATAGTTGTAAGACAAACTCTTTATCTTCATTTACTGCATCAGGTCAGTGGGGTCGGATATGCATTCTTGAGCTCGATGGAGTCCTCGACAAGAATATCAGTAAAAAAGTTAGCGGCTGTGTACCCCTTGATCATCTTCTGAAGTAGGTACTTAATATGGTATGTCTATAATTCCACATACCAGTTGTACAAGCGTCCCACTTGGGTTAGCTCATGGAGATTTGCCCAGAGTAGGTGCTCTCCATGATCACTTGGATAGGATGAGCAATGAAGTATAACTTAAGACATTACGGTGTGGTCACCAAGGTTGGGCTAGTTTTTATACCCTTAAGTACTGAGTCTCGGCTGGGAGAAGAGTATGACTAGGGAAGAAGATAGGGTGCTCGGCGCCACCCATTTTGACAAAGAGGATGTACTAGTAGCCTTTTTTGAGATTTTCAACCAGATGCCCATGAGCTTTCTGATAAGGTGCCACAAGGATAATCGGTGAAGTGAGATAGTCTTTTAGCTTTTGGAATGTGTCCTCACACTTTTTATCCCACTTGATATTGATTCCCTTCTTGAGGAAGACGAGCAGGATACAATTGCCATAGTAGTTTGAGAGAAAGAAATTAAGTGCGATAATTCTTCTAATGAGCATTTACATATTTTTCCTATTGGTGGGGATAAGCATATCCATGATTGATCGAACCTTCTTCGGGTTGATCTCAATTCCTTGATGAGTGATCAAATATCCTAGAAATTTCCCCGAACAATAACTAAATTGGCACCAAAGATGTACTTGGTTGAGTTTCATTCATGAGCTTCTCAGGGTGTTGAAGGTCTCCACCAAGCCGGTGAGGTAATATTTTACCTTTTTGGACGTAGTGAGGAGATTGTCGATACATACTTTAACATTCCTCTTTTTCTTGATGTATGATTTGAATATATTTATGACTAGTCATTGGTATATGGTGTTGGTGTTCTCGAGTCTGAAGGGCATGACACCATAGTAGTAAACCTTCTAGTAGTCAACGATGTTATAGAAGGCGGCATGCTCTTTGTCTTCATATATCATATTAATTTGGTTGTAGCTGGCATATCTATCCATGAAGGAGAATCATTCATACCTTGTATTCCAATTAATTATCTTAATGAGTTCTAGTGAGGGAAATTTGTCCTGATGATGTGCCATGTTGAGGCCGGTGAATTCAATGCATATACGAACGCTCTCATTGTTCTAAGACATGAAGACGATGTTGGTGAACCACAAAATTCCCAAAACATCTCAGAAGAAGCCAATCTCTAGGAGTTTGTTGATCTCCTTAGAAATAGGTTCGACGAGGTTGTCCTTCTGCGGGCTAGGTTATTGATATTGCGGCCTCGTATCTTTGAGAATCCTTAGGTGTTGACAAAGCTTAGTTGGGTCAACCCCCAATATGTCCCGAAATATCCATGTGAAGAAGTCAATGTTCCCTATAAGGAATTATATCATCTCTACCTTTAATTCAGTGGGGAGCTCAATACCAATGTAGTTAATGTGTGGATTAGCATCATCTCTAATGTCAACCGGCTCCATTTTCGCAACTGATGATGAACACTCCTATTGGTTACTTGGGCATCCCGAACAGAGGTCGTGGACGGATTCAATGGAACCATGGTCCGATGCATGGTGGGTGTTTCTCACATATGACGTCTCTTATTGTCTTTGAGTTCAACGAGATATTTGTAGAGGCGAGATCATCACACCCAAACTGAACTCCCGATGCCCACTTGACACCGAGGGTGTCAAGTTGTATGTCCGAACCAATCCGACTCTTTTTGATGTTGTTGGAGCCGAGGCACTAAGACCGCCTAGATGAGTCTTCTCATTAAGAAGAGTCTTTAATCTAGAAAACAATGAATACTCCCTAAGTTAGGGAGTGATCACCCTCGGATGGCTAAGTCATAAAACTAGTTGAGTTCTCAGATGGATGAGGGAAAGTAGGCAACCTCGACATCGTCCAAAGGGGAAGAAGTATGGGGATCTTGTCCTAGCTGCATGAGAATCCAATGCATAAGGGGTGAGGGCACCAAGACAACCGAGCAAAGTTCATGTGAGTGCTTGCTCAAAAATAATTTTTTTTAATATGATATAAATCTAACCTTGTTCATGGGTTACCCATTTGTATTATAGTCGAGGAAACTTGGAAAACACATTGAGCTACATCTCGACTCATTAGTGGTGGAGTCATTTCCTTGAGTTTCTTGGTCCTGAGATAGCCTATTAGGGACCGAGCTAGACAATGTCAGAAGTTGTCGGATGTGTACTTGAGTGGTTATCAGTTGTAGGAGACGTCAGGGAGCAGTTGAGACAAACTCATCTCCTCTTGCTGCTAAGGTGGTGAGATAGACGCTCTAGACTTTGAAGTACCTACATAGCAATTGTGGTTAGAGTTGTAGGCATTTTGGTAGGTGCCCTCAAGGAGGGGGATGGCCTTACGGTGGAGCCCTGAGGGCTTCAAGGAAAAGATTGAATCATGATGCAAGGGCTTAGCTATAGCCCAATTACTGTCCCAGACTCTAAAACGGCGATTAGGCAACCATCTTGGGAGCACCTTGGTGGCAGCTAGTGATTTTTATCAGGTAGCGATTACTTATCAACCCCAGTTACGAAGGGGTGATGGCCAGTTGGTCGCCCACTAATAAAATGGGACGAGAGCCCAATTGGGGCGTCTACAAAGGCATCCTTGACCTGATGAGTTAGCCTCCTCTTTCTGACTGGATCCATCCACATGTCGGGTGATGTGTCATGATGGGCGCAAAGGTTTCTTCTCCAATAGTGCCACAAGTTGTTCTAACTGTATCGTGACATTTGTAACTTAGTGTGTATGGGAGTGCAACATTTTCTCAATCACTCATGGTCTTCGCATTTATCTGCCGGTCATTTACTCGATGCCTCTAGTTCATCCATGGTCTTAGCCAGGTGTGCCTCTACAATAAGAGAGTTGTGACTAGCCTTTGTAGTTATTTACTGATTATTTATTTAATGTATTTGTTTTATTCATGATCTTAGCATGGCACAATTCTAGAACATGAGAGAGTTTATGCTTATTAGTGTGTGCACCTTAAAGGTTTTGAATACGTCGGTCAAGTCTTGGGGCAGCAATATATTGTATTGGGGCATGAGTGGGTAGTTCTGATACTGCAGGTTATAAACTACTTTTAAAGAGGTCTTGCATTCTTTGTTGTCATTTCCAACAGGTTCATAAGGACAAGTAGAGCGGTATGATCATCAAGAAAATAAAGGACACAAAACGCTTTGACTGATTCTTTAGCCTTCATTAAAATCTCAATTCTTTTCTTAATATCAATCTATGTTTCAATAAATGTTGTCAGCATATTTTTGGAATCAAATATGCACCATCTTTCATTTATATGATGGTGGCATATGATATAAAATCCTATATAGAACGAGATGCAGATCCGATTGTAGGACTAGAGGTAGTGGCTGCAATTGTGGACCTCTTATGCTATAAAGATGCACAAAGGGCCAAATTTTCAGCAAGGCTGATGAAGAGGTCCCAAGAATCTTGAGGTGGTCTCAAAAAAAGTTCCCCCCTGTAAGAAGCATTTCCATCATAATTAGGGATATGAACGGATCGGGTTTAGGTTGGTGATATCCACACCCGATTCGAGAAAATAACAGTCTTATCTATATCCGACCCAAACCGAATTTATGTTGAGGTCGGTTTTCAGATCGGTTTTCAAGTAAGCCCTGCATAAAAACTTCTTTATCGTTACGAACACCCCTATATCTATTTAGCACTTCCGAAGGTCCAATAACCTCTCATTGAAGTTGGTTAGACCTGGAGGTTAGCTCTCGAACAAAGGTTTGCCAATTTTCCTCTCTCTCTGCATTTGAAAAATATTGAAGCGATTACTCTCATCTTTAGTATCTGATCATGGTGAAGCATGGGCCTGAACAAAGGTAGGCCATAAGTATCCCTTATCCTCATCTTTAGTATAAGATCATGGTGAAGCATGGGCCTGAACAAAGGTAGGCCATAAGTATCCCTTGTTGCAGAGACTGCTTGCTGAACAACTGATATGATGTATAATAATTACTGGGACAAGTTGAGTTGATAATGAGGGCAGTCCGAAAGATTACTTCCCAAAGGTAAAGGTATATGGGTGTCAAAGTAACTCTTTTGTCCCTTCCCAGTATTAAAAAGGGATACATGAACATACCAAACTGTAGGTAGTCGGGTTTTTGGTATGGATACATTTATACCTGTTCCCGACCCAAAAACATACCAAACTGTAGATAGTCGGGTTTCTGGTATGGATACATTTATACCTGTTCCCGACCCAAAATAATTATGGGTATGAAAACATAATCAATACCCAACTCAAAAGTCAATTTTGGTACAAAACATCTATCCATGCCCATAGAATCGGGTCAAATTTTCGGGTTTTGGGCCGATTTCCCACCCTAGTCATGATGTGAATGACTGATAAACATCATAGAAGCTAGTAGCATGTCCATGGAGAGATATATCATGTTGTGGGCATAAGCAAATAAGGTTGCGGAAGAGCTCTCATGTTTCATGAAATTCCTCCTTGTCTTTGTATGTGAGTCCATGTGGGCATAGGCAAATAAGGTTGTCAAAGAGCTCTCATGTTTCATGAAATTCCTCCTCGTCTTCATATTTGAGTCCAAGTACAAGTCCATGGTATGAGTGGCATTCAACGGAGTGAAGAACTTCGTAAGGAATTTATTCCGTATTTCCTTTCATGGGGAAATGGAAATTTAATGCAAGGAGCATAGTAACTGATTCGAGGAAGAAGATCTAATCAGCAAGCTCAAAAAAATTGTGAGGTGGGAAAAAAATCATAAATATCGGCTAAAGATCGACAAAAGATCGTAAAATAAAAAGTGAGGACAGTTAATAAATATATAGAGACTCAAGCAAAAAAACTTCTTATATAATCCAACACAGTTCCATAAATAGAACATTACAATCCAAAAGAAAATATGACTTTTAATAAAAGGTGTATACAATTTTGAATAAATAAGAAATAAATCATAAAATAAGGAAAATTGTATCAATCGATAAAATAAAGTAGATGTTATTTTTTCAGCGATCAAATCGCTAAATTAAAAATGGAATAAAATAGTAATTTTTAAATTTGCCAAATATGGTGACTTTGGCGAGGAGTGAAAAAGTGGAAAAACTCGGACATATAACAGTTCAACACTGAGCTTGTTGATCATGACGATGGCACAAACCTCCGTCACTAAGTCAAGATGTTTATATGAGTTTTCTATGGTTGTAACTAAAAAAAATTGATAATTAGGAGTTCAATTTAGGCTTCAACTCAAAGGATAATTCTCTTAATTATCTAGGGGCAATGCAAGAAGAGCGGGGATATGGAATTGGAGAGAAGTAATCATGCATAGTCTGAGCCGCTTCTTCAATGGATCTAATGGCGGCCTTGGCGACCTCAATTTTTGCATCAAGGATGGCCGTTGTGGCCGCATCTGAAAGGTCTTGTGGTTGTGGTCGACTTGTGACATAGTTGGAGTTGATGGACATCATGGGAGGAGGTTATTGGGGGAGCTAAGAATTTTGTATTAACACGAAGAGATTGGTTATGATTCTATGCCAACAATGTCAAAATGTTATATAAATGCCAAATTTTGATAGAGGGAGATTACATCCCCTATTTTTTTTTGTAATTTGGGTGACATGAATATGGGTTGCTTCTTGATTGACCTACACGTAATGAGGGTTCTCATGTATTCTCGGAGGATTTTCAAACTTTGATGGTGGTTTGTTGGTTGAGATTTGGTTTAGTGGGGTGGTACGTGAATTGGGGTTTTGGGTTTCTCTAGCACCACATAACTATGTCTAACTTGTACCTTAGTTGATCAGGAGCTTCACCTTACAAAAGAGGGTATAACTAGTATATTAGGCTAACACGATATATGAGCAGGGCATCGTTACCGGTGCACCTGAAGGCACTTGATCGTGAATAGCTACCTATATAACAGTATTAATCACTAATTATGTCAGAGTGTTGACATGTTGCTTATAACGGCCGTGCATAATCTAAAGTTGAACACTTATAATTGTATACTTTTGAATAACATTAATCATTGCACAGTACTTGCACCGATTGACGTAACAAAGTTGCCATAATCAAACTATGTCAATGTAGTAGTCATGATAGTGTATTACTGATACCTAGGTGTATAGTTGTCAAATATACCCCTCTTCAAGTCAGTATAAATCATTCCAATTTTCCAGATATGAGAGTATATACTTGAAGAGACATTTTTATTATGTGTATGAGTAACAAATTGGGTTATCCTCCAGTTATTCATCGAATACATAAAGACATACAGATAATGAACGAAAGAGAAGATATTTTATCAAGCATAAATGTCCAGATACAAAAGATAGTTAGAAGACATAAACTAGAGATTGTTGGTTGGGCCAAGAACCTAAGAGGCTCTAGCCGCAAAGTGTCATTGAGCAACACTTTGGATGGAAGAATGGATGATCAATGGGTGCGAAGTCCTTATACATCTTGGAAATTCTGCTTAGATGCCTTAGGAGAGGTGCACCGAGATGTGCTTTCTAGAAGTGATTCGGGTTGCACCTTTACAGAGAACATTTTCACCAAACATAGGATGTATAGGTCACACATGTGCAGGCCTTGTAGAAAGTGCACACTGTGTGCCCTCAAATTCTTCTTGATCATACCTCTTAACCTTCAATCTCTCATACTGTGGTTATCCTTTTGGTTTGTACGCTTAGTCATTCGCTCTCAATATCTCCTCAACGGTCTCTAGTGAAGATGTCATTAATGCAAATCACATTCTTTCAATCGGGTGAATATAGTAGTAATTCTTTGATCCATGATTCAATCTACATGTCTCACCTAAATCAAGTTTTTTTAGATTGCATTTGTCCCATGCATCTAAAATCCCAATATGCACAAATCATGGCTAAGGATAGGCGTTTCTCTTGTAGAAGTGTATAAGATGTGTCAATTATGCATTAGGGTAACGGCCTGGGGCCTAACAAACCGTCGATGTATGACCTAAGGATATTGGGTGTAGGTAGTTACTTATGACTAATCCCTTTAGGTACACTGCATGTAAGGCCCTATCCATGCCTCCCACCACCTTGACAAACTCGTGGACATACCCTTTGAGAATATCAAGGCTTTGAGTTACACAAGGGCATATTATGTCCTAGTTGGTAGTTAGTTAATAGTAAACAGAGGACGACGCTTTGAATATTGTTCCTCCCTTTCTCCCAAACAAACATTCCCCACAACACTGAATCGTCACTCAAGATACCAATCTTATGAGTCTACTCCTTGAATGAGTCAAACATCCTCTGAATCAGCCCACTATTGTTGTGATGGTGTGGGTCAGGCTATGGCAACTTCCCACGAACCTCCACGAACTTGAAGAAGTGCAATATTTTCTAAAATGAAACTTTCTTGCCTTCCTTAGAATAGAAAACAATTAGGGAATAGTAGCTTCCAAAGCACTCTCATAGCATTGGATGGAATAACATGTTTGTTGAAATATGTGGAGTAAAAGAAAAACTCAATCGGAATCACTGCCATATAATTCTTTGTTTCTTCTTATTAGGCTTCTTTGACAACGAAGTCTATCATGACGTTGGGGAAAATGACAGTTGTCATTAACATTAAAAGGTTGGGTGAAAGTTACAAAATTTTGGGAAAAGAAAGCACAAAATATCTACCTATTTCTAAAGGGTTTGTGCCTCAATCCACAAAATTTTGACCCCTGGCAGTTTCCTATTTCTAAAGGGATTGTGCGTCAATCCACACGCCCATATATGGCAATCATTGGGTTTGGCTCATCACATTTCTTTTTTCAATATAGAGGTTTTGAAATCTCCTCATTTCTCCTGAATTTGTGGATATCCGGGTAACTCATCAAAACTCGTGATAAATATTGAGCACAATAAATTAACCAGTGGCCGGGATTACTGAGCCCGCATGACCAATCTTTGGCATTTCAAAGTTATTGACCCAACGGCGTCTCGAAAAATCAGCTTGAGATTTTCACCTTATCGAGGTTCGGAAAGAACCAGGGACAGTAAAGGTACATCTTTTCTTCGCTACAATTTACCGACCTTAGACATGAACTAAGAACACTAGAGTCGTTATACATGAAATAAGAACAATAGAGTGGGTCCCTAAGCTACGATCGATTTTATTGATCTTGCAGATCTTTGCAAGTCGAACACAATTGCATGATAAGGCCAAGGGCTGACTTGCCACATTTGAACTCTACAGTGAATTAGTTAGGTCGTGCTTCCCGACTACATTGTTCATCAGACAGGTACACTTACTAATAAAGTGGTGGCCTCCAAATTGGTATTTGGGAAATCTAGATATATCGGACTCAATGATTTTCCTCTGCACCTTGTCCATCGTATATAAAACATGGGATACAGAGTTCTAGATTGGTACAAGACCTTAAATTAGAAAGCATCACGAATATTAATAAGATTATTTGTTGTCATTACCATGATCCCGGTCATCCAGATTACAAATGTATTTGTCCGGTGAGCTTTAGCTTTGTCTTCTATAGTCTCATGTGCGTGTGTAGTTGAACATTAACAAAAGGAGGGATTAATTCTATAGGCTTGTTTGTTTCTTTTACTTCTCTACTAGTTGCAACTAAAAGAACTTCAGCAAGTTTACATCCTAAAATGGAGACAGTATAAGATTTTCAACAACACTGAAAACAAGGGATACAGATTGTTATCATCCCATATGAATCAGGTGGTAATCAATAAAATACCAAATATGCCATAGAACTATTATCTCACGGGTGCCGCAAAGAAGCCCAGATGCTGTCGTCAAAGTAGGACAAAGTCATGCACGGCGGGTCCGTCTGCCCGACCAAGGTTGACTCGTATGAAAACTTTCAAGAAATAAACGCAGGTTTTCCCTTTCTACAAAGTCAGCCACTGACTCAACATTGACAGCCTCTGACTCGACATCGGCAGGGGCATGCTTACAGATTCATTGGTGTTCCTCTTCACGACCACAATTCGGACAACGCATAGCTCCTTTTGTATTGTAGGCAGAGATAATGCAATCAAGATGAAACTCATGACCACATTGGAGCTTCGCTATCGAGCGTGAACCATTTTTGATCCATGCCTCCAAACAAATAGAGCAGGTGGGGGCATCGGGCATAGTATCGGTGGTATCAGCTGAAGCAACAGTCTCTACTTGTCGACAATTTGGACACTGCATGGCTCCTTTTGCATTGAAGGCAGAACTGATGCAGTCGAGATGAAACTCATGGTGACATACAAGTTTGGCGATAGAACGTTGTCCTTGGGGAGTCACAGCTTCGAGGCAAACAGAGCAATCTGGATCTAGAACCTCCCTTTTTCTCTTCAGATTGACGGAGGAATCCATTATCTCTAACTTAAGGAGATCAAACAGAGATTATCATGGTTTCTTGTAAATAGACACAAACACCCATTTGTTCATTAACTTGCAATTCATGAAACACAAATTAAACGACTAACATGAAAAAATCAAACATGGATTGCAATTCATGAAACACAAATTAAACGACTAATATGAAAAAATCAAACATGGATTATCATAGTTTCAGGTAAATAGACACAATCAAACAAAAAACACAAAAAAATATTGAAAAATTGGTATGGAAGCTATTGTAAATAGACACAAACACCCATTTGTTTATTAACTTGCAATTTATGAAACACAAATCAAATGACTAACTTGATAAGATCAAACATAGATTATCATGGTTTCATGTAAATAGACCCAATCAAACAAAAAACACAAAAAAAATATTGAAAAATTGGTATAAAAGCTAGGTTGGAACAGCCTAAATTGGGAATCGAGAAAGGAGAAAGGGATACCTAGTGAAATCTTCGGCCGGTGAGAGGGTGCTCCGGCGAGATCACTAGCTGATCACAGAGTTACGGCGAGGGATCTTACTGATGTCAAGATGGGTCGGGTTGGAATCAAAGGGATACGGTGGTTAATTTTCCACGTTTGGACGCATTCGAATTTGGGTCTAAAAGGGTTGTATCCAAATCTTAACCCTAATTTGAATCAAACAAGATTCTCAAGCTCTAATTGTAAACTAGTTTTGGTTCAGATGTGGCTGCATTTTTTTTCTGATTTGGAAAAATATGATGTATTTAGACAAAAATATTACTCGAATTTAATTTATACACATTCGAATTAGAAACTTATCAATCCTAATTATATTTCTGATTTGAATATGATCAGACTTTTTTAATTCTAACTCTAATCCATTTTTATTTAGACTTGTCCATATCCTAATTTTTTTATGTGGGTAACTGAACTTCTAATTACATAAGTACTAAATATAGGGTATCAGATAACATTTTTAGTTGATTAAATACCATAATACATAAGGTAATTCCAACCACTATAATGTATATTACATTGATATTCAGTAAGTTCGGAAGTGGATCGATCTAGTAGGCTGAGGAGTCGGAAGGAAATCAACATCGTGGTCACACTAAGTGCTCACCCCGGCACAGCCCGGGGTGTCCCTGTTATTCTACTTTGACACAGGCCGGGGTGCTCTCAGCTCTATTTTGGCACAGGCCGGTGTGCAATAGTCCCACCCCGGTATAGGCCAGGGTACACTGTCTCATCCCGGCATAGGCCAGGGTGATCTTTGTCCCCACCCTGGCACAGGTTGG
>JAUHJX010144412.1:0-16796 GCA_031763035.1 Lilium candidum | reverse complement strand
GATCAGTGAGCTATTACGCACTCTTTCAAGGGTGGCTGCTTCTAGGCAAACCTCCTGGCTGTCTCTGCACCCCTACCCCCAAAAAAAGATATATATGGTTTGACCGACGCGACTAGGTGGGAAATACGAGATCTAGGCAAGCCGCTACTCCTTCGGAGCCTTGCCCTTGAACGATAGATAGATACTTATTTATCTTAGATACCGGTCGATCGGTTCGCATCTCGTCTGCGGATCTATTTTATTCTTCTATACGAGAAAGAAATCGCCATCACCACGACACCCATTCTCGTTCTTCTTCCGAGCCCCCATGCCGACTTATAGTATGTATGATGAATGAGTGTCAATTTTTATAGAAGCCCTGTCTTGATCCTGTTCGTATCGTACTTTCTGCACAACAAACGAAAGGAAGGGTGCCGTTACAACACAAGAACCAGACCAAACATAGAGTATGCTACTTACCAAATGTAGAGGAGGCCTTCGAATCGAAAGAACACAGTCTGAGATCACCCAAGAAGGAAACCTAAGAGAGTATCCCCGGGTGGCAAGCACGGACGACCAATTGCGCTTGCAGGGGAGGGTGTGAAGGGAGGGGCATTGGACCAAGAATTGTCCAAACAACCAACCTACCAACACAACTGATGTGTAAATGGTGTGGATTAGGTTAGACCAGATGTACTAAGCACTAGGTAAACCTTGTGGGAACAGAAGCAGCCGAAGCCATGCAACCACTCAAGAAAAGAAAAAAAAAAAGATACCTCATCTTGGAGATGATACGAATATGGAAAGGGTAACATAAAGCTCTAGTTCAACCTTCTTTATCTAGAAAAAGTCTGACCTTTCCTCGGATGGAATTTGAATAGAACCCCAGCAAGGTCAAATACCAGAGGACCTATTCAGATAGCGGATTTAAAAGACTCTATATATATAGATATTATATCCAGCTACCCCCTTTCAGGTAACACCTGAACAATTTAGAGGAAGCAACAATCCTGAAGCATTCAATCCCACACAGGAATGAAAACCAGAACACTTCTCTTTGCAACCAGCACACGGGGAGAACGATGGGAATACAAACTCAATACATAAAAGAGTGAAACCAGAGGCCCTCACTATCTTGGCTTTGAATGCAATCCATTCTAGGAGCTGCATATGAATTAGGACTTTTTGAATTTAGTCTTTGGCACCTTTCCCGATGGTCGAGCTACTACGTTCCTTTATTTAGATATTAAAAATAAAAAACTGGATCTATGAAAGATTGGAGCCTCATATATATGGCAGACCGCATACAGACAGGAATGCATGGGAAAGCAAACAACCCTAAATGCAAGTTTTTTGTAAACCGACTAGGCACAAACGGACCCTAAAGATAAAACTACCCCAACAACATGATATGCTCTACGATCATTCCTAGGCCTTATTCGCCAAAATACAAAGAAATTTTTTTGACATTCGAAAGGGTTGAGCAACTGCTGTGACGGTCTTATATCTGGTTTGGTTTAGTATGTTCTACTTCTATCTAACCCTGTGACTGAGCTCCTCAGATAAATCCAGGTAGAAAGAACTAGGCGGGATACTAGGACGTTGAAGCGAAAGAATAGATTTGTACCACTGGATTTTATTCTTTAAATGGATTAAGTTTAGCCGAAGTCACATGCCAGCTTTTCTTAAAGAGAAGATGTATACTCTTCGGTGAAAACTTAGGTCTCGGCATTACATTGTTGCGATATGGGTCAACCCACGTGCCCCTTTTCGGGTCAGATTTGCGTGATTACATCACATGCCTTTTTTTCTTTCTTTCTTTTCTCTCCTGCGGTATGCTTTGCTAAGATAGTCCGTATAACCTGGACGTGAGCACTGTCGAAGAGACCGCGCACTACTTTCATGCTCCCATTGATTGAGTGAATAGATATAAAGAATGGGCTGGTGTCTCAAACCAGTCACTAACGTTCCCCCACTCTAAGAGAGAATACAGTGACCGAAGGCTCCGGTCTACGAGAAGTTTAGTATGTGCTGAGTGGTTGGTGCTTAGGTTATCCCAACTCCACAGATCCGCTATGACGTGAATAGAAAGTTATCACCGGTTGGAGAATCCATCTGCCTTAAGGTCCCGATCTGTAATCGGTGTACCGTGGTTATAGCTTTTATGTGGTTACAAGAGGTCACTAGATCATTGAAAAGTCTTTGTATATGTGAGAGTATGGTTCGCTCTATACAAGAAATCAGATTAAACTGGCGCCGTTGCTCTCCGACGCTTATGCCGAATCTAATGTTAAGAAGGCCATGGCGTACCAATAGCTTTTTGTTTTGCTTCTGAGGGCCCGCACTTTTTAATTGGATTCAAAGCCTTTCCCTGTCTGTAGCTGACTTGAATTGAAAGCCCAGAGCTGTGGTGTGGGGGAGTCGTGTAGTAGTAACTAGACTCCACGTGCCAGCTTCGCCCCTCCCCTAGTGTAAACCAATAGCCCGTGGTAGACTGACGCTCATCTAGGTCTCCTGTACAGCCCTATCAATGTAAAGATCGGTGTATCCGCATAAGGAGAATGCCTGTCCTGCGCCACCTTGGTAGCACAAAAAAAGGTCCTGTGCGAGCGATGTACGAATCATAGTCAATCACTTGACTGACTTTCTGACTGCTGTCTCACACAAAAATCTTTTCATCGACGCGCCTACTCCTTGCCTTTGTGAGGTATTTAAAGAAGCCAGCGCGATCGTTCCTTAGACCGAAACCAACCTGTGAAGGAAGACAATATTAACCTCTTTCCGTAGAGTTAGAAGTTGAGTGAGCAATCATCAATTGGCTTGGAGAGGAGTTTCACAACCTTTCTCGACTCGGGGGAATCAAATATTCCAGCTAGTTCTTACTATAAGCCACCCTTTCTTTAGAAAACAAGAGGGAATCTCCAATCATCGTTTTGTCTTGATGAGGCATGCTACTAAGGAGAAAAGCTCACTCCGCTCCCCTCGCCGAAATTAATGAAAGGATGTCCTAACTCTAGCAAACCTGCGCATCTTATGACCGGTTTATTGTCCTGAGATCTAAATCCCTAAAGATCATTAATCCCCCTGGAGTAGCATTCCTGAGAGAGGAAGTGGTGATGATCCGAAGCGACCTTGCTTAGAAGGTATGCGAGCGCCTCTAAAACTCTGCTGTCAATTTTGACAACAAGAAATAAAATGGTGTAGATAGTATGGAAGTGTCTTATATACATAGTTTGCTATGCTGTGTAAGGGCTAGACCCTAACTGTCGTGCATCCACCTACTCGTGAAAGAGTCAAAGGCCTTCAAGAGCCCGGGGATGAGCGCTACCAAAAAGCCATACTTTATACAGCCAGGTGAGCTAAACCGCCTACTTTCTTTGGGCGAGCATGTAAACCAACTACTCCTTCCATTCGATAAAAGGGGGCGCAGTGAAAAATGAATAGATCAAATCTACTACAGCGGCAGGCTTGGGTCAGAAACTCTCCGGTCTTCCGGTTGAATTAGTAGATCCCGGCAAAGCGCCCGTTCACAAGTAGCTTTCCTCTTTTTTTAATGACTTTTCCGCTGTGCTCAATCATAGGAAAACCAAAATGCTTAGGGAGCCCCACTCCGCTCATGCAGCAGCAACTAGGCAGCAGGCAATAAGCTGGCAGTGACCCAATCCTACGATCTCTGAGCTACCGTCGGAAGTTAAAAATAGCCCTCAAAATCCTTCACCAGATAATCTCTTTTCGTCGGAATGCCCAAGAATCTGTATATAAAAGAAAGATATTGTAGGGGAGGGGTAGCCGGAATTGTAAACTCAAGATTTAAGGCCTGAAAACTCTCTAGCTCTTTATGTTCGAGTTCCCTCTTTTGAGGTAGTTTACCGGCTCGTGAAAAGATAGTAGAGTCCACTTTGCTGCCGGTATCTCGGGCATGTCAATGCCCAGCCCCGTCAGGTTTTTAAGGGCCCTTCTATAACCAGTTTTTCCAAACACTAAATAAACAGCAAACAACAAACAAGAAAGACTAAACAACAGGCATTGGGCTAACAGCATTTGCTTGCCCAGTGCTTCCGTTCCTCTCTGGTCGAGCTGATCTACGACCACCCTACGGAACGGATCGCCACAACTCTCTTTTCTCGATGCGTGCCGTCGAGCTGTTCTCTAGCTCTTTCTGGCAGAGCATGGAATTGAGTAGTAGATGCATTTAGAAAGAGACCTCCTATATTATAAAATTTTTGCGAGGCGAAGCCCCGTATCTTGCTGAATGAAGCGCCTCTGTCTATCACCTTGGGTTGGGCTAAAAAGAAGGCGGTACCAGTCTAGTTCCTCCAAAAGGACCACTGCAGATTCGAATCCTGCCCCTAATTGCAAAGGCACGTTGCTCTATTCCAGGACGTGAAGTAAGATGTCCTTTCGATAGCGACTACGGGTCTATAATAACATATTAAAGTAGAAAGGAAGGGGTCGTACATTGAAACGTTAGGTTGGTTACTCCCCTTCTTACTTCATTCAATCCAAGCAAGGTTCATACTCGTCTACTTATATTATTTCGTTTGCTGAGTGCGTCAGTAACTTGGAAATTCCACTACGCACCTCTCTGGGACGGACTTCCTCTTGGACAGCAGCCTGAACAGCGGGAGCAATCTCACTAATTATATATGGTCGGGAATGACTAACAAGTGGAGATGGCTCAGCAGAGCTTGCTGTTTAGTAGTGGTCTTTCTTGCTTCTTGCTTTATTAATGTTGATGGCACCCTGCCCTCTACCTAATGTTAGATCAAACACACAACAATTACGTATTGAATAACAGAATTAAAGCTTGCGACTCACCACCCACCAGCAGATCATGTTCATAGCTATCGAATATGGGGGAAGGGGCTAACCGAAAAAAATTAGAAAGGGGGCACCTCGAAATGGAATTCGAGCCAGTCTCCATAGGCCCAGTCAAGGTTGTAGTCAGAAACATGGTTATTATACCAATTCCTATCGAAAAATGGGTTTATAAGATCCTTGTTTTCGGAACATCTTTTTACAAGAAAGACCCAATTCAATGTCTCGATTTAATTATGATCATATTAGTGGAAATGGAGATTTTGATAAGCCCCATGGAAAGTTTTTAAATCTCTCTTGATCACCGCCAATCCCTCCCTTTTCCCAAAACTCGAACTGATTGTATGACTTAAGCTAGTAAACAGAAATCGTCGATCATGCATATTAACGTACCCAATTGACGTAGAGGTTCCCAAACTAGAAAAATCCCTAGTGAACGAACGGATTCGATCGTGAGGAAAAGCTTGAAACAGCCAATTTACTGATCTAGACTGCCGATGCCAGCCAATACCAAAGCAATGGATGGAGCAAAAATGGAACACTATAAAATGGAGAGGCCGTGGGACCAAGACACATTGGCTGCAGAATGGACTCACCCTCTCTCGCTCAGGACAGATTGGGTGCCGGGATAAAAAATTCCTCTATCTAGTCGCTACTAGAAACACATAAATCATTCGCGCCTGATGTGATGGAACAAAAAGTCAGGCAAAGGGCAAGGCCAAAGTAGTAAGCCTCGAAAGCCATTCTTAAAGCTGGAAGCAAGTATTCAAGGAAAAGAAGGAACGATAAATCCTGGTTGGGTAGTAAATGGCACTTACTTCACGGCGATGAGCAAGGGCCAGAGCGGCTCCATCAAAGCGACTACGATGAACGCAAAGGGGTCCCCTTACAGCCCGACTAACAAGGAGAGGGCTTAGGACATAGGAACGGAAATGAGATGTATACATTGTCTCTTATGAGTAACTTTAGTGACTCCCGTCATTTCCTCGATCAAAAAACCGGAAAGGGAGGACCTTGGCGTACGGACAGCTGGTCGTAGATCAGACTGATAAAGAACGTAGTAGCTCGACCAGAAGGGAGAGGCGACCGGTGAGGGAGGGAGAGGAATTGGGGTTCCACACTTCTTGCTGCTTATCAGCTTATGACATAATAGAGCATAGCAAGCAGAGGAATGTAGAGCTGCCAGCTCAGCTTCTCTTCTTTCACATGAGTGTGCAGTGGTTTACCAAATGTTCTTGCTTCTGCTGCTTAAACGAATTGGCCTCCTCCCGATGCATCTTAGTGGGTCAATACCTCTGTGCCTCCCAATCAAACCGGGGAAGCGTCGTTAAGAGAGGGAGTCTCGTGGCTCCGCCTAGGGGGAAGGGGAAAAGAAGGATTCGTGAAGAACATCAAAGTACATAGTTTCTAGAAGAAAAAAAGAGTAATGAACCCGGGAGTTTAGGGACGATGGGCGTCCTGAAGTGCCTGGAAATCCATATGTTTCCAGGTCTGGGATACCACTTACAGTACCTACTGACCAAGGATAAATATTATAACGTCTGCCGGTCAAGGGGAAGACTAAAACTCCTAAGCAGGCCTCTAGGCAGGAAGCTTGATTCGCTCCTATCGATTAGATTTGGATTGAGCTACTTCTGCTTATTATTCAGATCCCGACGAAATAGAGATAGAGAGCTTGTTTCCTCTTTTGAGGAGCTGATCTGGCTTTGCTACCAAAGCGCTTATGCTAAAGTAGGTACCGCGGCGATAAGACCGATTCCGCTGATCATGAACTTATGTGCTTTCCTCTTGGGTTGGGATTGGCTTGAGCCAGTGTTTCATCAACATCTCGATTCTGGATTGCGATCAGAAGTGCCTTTGCTAAAGCAGGTCTTGGCGGTTCAAGTATGATCGATCCCGCACGAGTATTCCAAGACGAAAGTCGAGAGCTTACGCTACCTCTTATCTTTTAAATCGAGATTTGGTAAAGTGATCCCGTAGCGTCTTAGCACCTTGATTCTCAGAATTGGGTTCGTGTTCATTGAGACTTTTAGTGTTTGTTGTTGCAGAACGAGGCGCTCTAGCCCTCTCCCTCTTCCTTTCGTTCGATGGGTTGCTTTCGTTCGAGTTACTCCGTTCTTCGTTTCGATCATTGTATAGACAACAATGCGTAAGAAGAGAAGAAAGTCTGTTAGCTGCTTCCGCCTGTTCTTCTTCTTTCGAGTCCGTTTCCCCAGCTCGACCGGCAAGGGAAAGGTAGGCAGTAGCTCGATCGTCGGGAGAGGAGAGAGAACTTCCCAACTTCTACCTATGTATGATATGAAGATCGGGTAGACTTTAGGTTCCATTTTGCTTGCTTTAGAAGGCATGGCAACCTTGGAAGGTACTTCCTTAACCCATAAAACAATTAAAAAGTCGTTAAAACCGTAGGACTTGTGTACTAAGTCCCATGCGTTCCCCCTCCGAGACTAATATATCCTGGATAAAAAGGCTTCTCAAATGCCCCATCAACTTAACTATCCAGACAAATAAATTCCTACTTCTGCGCCGGATTGAAGCTCTACATGAGAAGCAGATACCGACGCTATAGAAAAAGGGAAAGTCCGAACAACAGCATTTGTGTTTTCTTGCCAAGGGTATGAGTCAAAGGCAATCCGAACTACTTAATTCATTATTATTCACGAGGACTATTGAACCATAATTCCTATTTATGATATGACATCAGATGGAGAAACAGCCACCGATCGCTCGAGCGGGGCAAGAGACTAAGTAACCTATCCCAAGAAAGAGAAAAGCAGTCCATAAAGCAGTTCGACCGAGAGGCACCACAATTCAATTAAATAAATCTACAACAACCATCCCGACGTCCGGAGATTTCTTATGCCGATCAACCGCTACAAGTGGTTCCAAAACTGTTTGTTATAGCTTAGCGCTAAGAAGAACAATTACTAAATCAAACGGGGAAAGCTTTCCTTCCAAAGACCAGAAGTCCCCAAGAGAAATAAAATATAAGTCGAAGAGGCGGGCGGAGGGATGTAAATCTACTCGAGCTGTCTCCGTAGGCCACATCATGTTCGCTACTTGAAGTCAAAGGTCCTACCAAGCCTTTTTTATATTATGTCATTCTTGGCTTCTAGTGTTCGTGCCAGAATTCGTTTATCAAGTGACTTGCTTTCTCTTGATGGCATTTGCCCCATCGATTATACATACTGTCTCCTTACGAGACCTCGAAATGCGGATCAATCCATCTTTTTTCTTCCCGAGAAACGAGTTCAAGGAAGGGGTTAACGGGAAGAAGACTTTCCCTGGCGGTAGGGCCTCAGGATGATCATGGATTAGAATTCCATCCCACAAGGCCGCATGGGCATTGGTTCAGTAAGCGTCCTAGCTTTTCTGAGCCAGGTCTTTTAACTGTCTCGCCTTTGACTTTGAGAGAAAAGTCAAAATTAAATGGTTTTCCTACCTTTATGTCATCTTGCCACCTACTGGGGAAGGAAGAGGATATGGGCTAGTTAATACCAAAATTATGCTCCCAATGCTGCCCGGCCTGCTCTTCTTTCTAGAGTCCCTAAGGGTAGAGGGCGACTGCACCAATCCCTGTTGGGACACATATGATAGGAACATCCAGAATAAAGTATCCACTCATCCTTGAGATCCTCACGAGCCGTCACTGATAACACAGTCTCAAAAACATCTGGAGCGTCTGCTGCAATGTTGGCAACATCAGAGGATGCTGCAGACCGTGCACCCTTTCCCGACGAAGCCTTGAGTTTGAGACAATCCTTCTTGTAGTTACCCTTCTTGTGGGGGACCAGCCGATCCATTTTTCCTTTCGCCCTACTGCCCTATCTCTGTTCCTAACCTTAGCCCTAGCTTTTCCCTCGAGCCAATAGTAAACCACCTCACGTGCCACGGCAGGAACCTATATAGCCCACTCTATACGCCAAATAGAGGGCCTCCTTATTTTCTTTTTACCATAAAGCCAACAGAATGGCCACTGATTGATGTCGCAGGAAGATCTGGGAAGAAGAATATAATTCTTAATTGGGAGAGTCCGCTGTATCAGATGCGCTATAAAGGCGCTTGGAAAAGGGGTACTTCGAATAGGTAGTAACACTAGTGACAGGGCAGTATAGGGGAGAGTTTTAGTAAATTAGGTGGGGTCCATGAAAGGCAACAATATACAAGTCATTGACTTGTTCGTAGAGGGGTTAAATAAAGTAGCAGGAATGTTAAACCTGCTAGCAATACGAGAAAGGAAAACTCGAAATTCTCCAAGAAACATTTTGATTCGGCGAATTCAAGTGGGTGGAGTACGATAGGAGAGTCGTCCCCATAAAAGTCTTTCCTTATGCCTGTGAGATGCAAACAAAGGATCACCTTTTATTCGCGGTGCGGACAGAAAGGCTATTTGATCATTACGTCGTTCTAGCAATGGCAGAATTCCTGTTGTTTTAGTCTCATAAGGATATCTAAAACAGCGGATTCTCCTACTTTAGTCTATAGCGGCAGGAACGAGAACCTAGTAGTCGTAAAGTGAACGAATTCCGATACGATTAAGATGGGTAGGTTTGTTTGTCAGTTTTTAATAAAATGGCACAGTTAAGCTAGAGGGCCCGGCTTTTTCAAAAAATAGAAGGGGAAGGTTTGCAAATATGTCTTAAAGTGAGTAAAAAGCCGTAGGATGTCTAGCCCGAAGAAGTGGTTTACCTTGCTTGACTGGTGAAGACGAATCTGGAATCGACACCTCTGTTTCAGAAGTCATTTTGTTTGGCTCCCCTTTAAAATGTGGTGTGTCAATAACGCGGGATGACGCTCTCAAAACAACAGCGTTCCGGAATAGCCTTTATTAGGGAAGCAAAGAAGTTCATGATTGATTGCAAACCTCGCGACTTCTGAAGCAACCACTGCCACAAGGACAGCTGGATTTGAGAACAGGTGCTTATGTCGGGGCCGAGGCCCAAGTTAGTTACGGAAGATGTAAGAATTGGAATCATCCCTATCTGGCTCGCTGGCCCATAGCTTCTCGATTTGATCACGAGCTTTCTTGTTTTGGGGGCTTCTTTATCCGGCCCAACCAATAAGGATAAGACTTTCCTGCCCCCTACCGGTGCTCGCTTGCTGCCCTGCGGCTTGCCAACTACTTGCTTACTACCTCTTTCTGACCTTATAGCTCTGACTGCTCTTACCACCCGGCTTCCGAGCACCTGAAAAAGATCTCTTGTTAAAAGAACCGGAGTCGAACGACAAGTCTGATCTTTGCTTTTCCTTGGAAGTAGTACTAGACCTTACTCGAAAGGAGAGTTCTTGTTCCGAACGGGTAGTTCCATACCATCCTGAAAGACTAGATCAACTTTGCCCTTCAACGAGAAGATTAAAAAGGAACAAAGTAGCTCCCCCAGAGGGGGAGGAACGACTGATAAGGAGAACAAAAGCTTGGTCTCCGGCCAAGGTTATGAAATAACTGACTTTTATTGGTGCTGGCCTGGTCTTTCGCTCTACCTAATACGCACGCTAGAGATTGAGAACCTAGACCGGCTCTATTGTCTCCTCTGTCTCAACAGCAAACCGTCCTCAGGCTACTCTCGATCGACGAAGAGGCGACTACCACGGGTCTTGCCCCCCTGCCCGAACGCTCTTTCTATACGCTATTTATCATTGCCGGACTTGGCTATTGATTACCTGCTGGCGCCTGCCACTAACTTCCTTTGCCTGGGCTGGTCTCATGCAGCTTCAACTCATGAATACCTTCCTCTTGGTAAGGGTTACGTTGGGTCCCAGTCAAAGATGGGCGAGATTCCTACTCCTTCTCCTTGTGCGTGGATCGGGGGATCAAGGGAGGCTGCTTTCCTGTCCGACGAATGAGTCTCCTGAAGGCCCGAGAAGTCCAGGGTGTAAGATCTTTAAGGGTAGCCCAATCTTGACCTCGGCTCTCGTAAACATAATGCAATATTCGCGCCCTCAAACTAGCTAATTGATCGGGAGCCTTCTCTTGTGTTGGAACTGCAAGAATTCAAATTCCTACTCGTTGACCTAGCCCCAGCGGGTTATGAAAATAAAAGACTTAAGATGATGGGCTGATCAAGTGAGTAAACTACTGCCACTTCACGCTTTCATTCGACTCATGTATTTTAAATAGAGAGTTAAGTGGTTCTTGATTTAGATTGATAATTGCGCAAAAGCGAGGGTGGAGGGGTTAGTAAAGTAATTGGGACTTATCTTTCGGAGCGGGATGTGAACCCCAGAATTAAATATTTTTACACCAAGTCAATACGACCAGATCTGACCCCGCCACCTCTTGAGCTACTTCTGTCATTGACTCCCGCCCCACTGGTTGGTTCATTCTTTGTGGTCTTCATGCGCTAGTTGCTTCCCGCTCCGCGTTTAGCTCTTCTCAGCATTGGCATCAACCTATATAATATGAGTGGTTGGATCTGATAAACATTGGATTCAATACGCTATAGATTTTCCCGGACAGACGCAACGATCCCACAAATTGGTCCCGAACGAAGTGTCGCATTGCAGCTATGGGGAAACTTAAACTTTGCGTCTCCACAGTAAGCAAACCACTTTCCCACTCGTAAGTTACAACAGAAAGATCCAATAATATCACCATGGCAAAAATAAAAAGTAAGCAACACAAATTTGACTCGTAACGAGCTGGAAAAAATGAGATCGGGACCCTGTCCCTGAGGGAACGCAGTTAATTGGAGCGCCGTTCCTCGGAGCGAGGGAAATCCACTTCTCAATAGGAACTCGTACATCTATTGTAATGCAAAATATAGCTCTTGCTCACTAGATATTTTATATCTTTTCCAGGGTCCAAAAGATTATATATACCATATTGGGAAGCAGCAAGCACCTATTCGACCAAGAACTTGGACCTGCGACCAGGAAATCTTATCAATTCAACCTAAGGCAACAGGCCAAACTGCCCGTGTTTTAAGCACGTAGTTGGCGTAACATTCTTCTCACCACACCGGGTTATAAATAAAAACATCCCCCTTTCCTGAGCCTTAAGGCTTCCCTCTCGCATTAATGGAACTTGGCTAAACAGTAGGGGCAGCAAGCAAGCCTAGAAAGTAGAATTAGGCGCCTGCCGCAGCTTTCGCATCTATAATTGAATTAGTTCTTTTTGGGATTGGATCGGTGTTCATCGAAGACTTTGATTCTTTGGTCGTGCGAAGGGGAATGGCATCAAGGTCCTAGGGTTGGGAAGGGAGTCTTGTTACCCGAGGTAGCATATGGTTCTGGTTCTCCTGAAGAATCCCAACAACAGCCGAATGAGCCCTAGAACCCGTGAATAACATAAAGGCTTGGCATCTCAAGTAGCCGACCAGTCGCGGCTGAGTCCATAGCCTGAAGTAGATTATATTCCTTCATTTTAACCTTCGACTGTTGGGACCTCTATTTTCCTCCTTTGGGGACCCCCTGGTCTTGGTCTTTTAATAGGAAAGGCAGTTTTCCTCTGGGGCTGCTTAATCAATAACTGGAAGGGTTGCTCTCCAGAACCCCCAGCCCAGCTTCAATATCTTATATGTCCCCCGCTGTGGTTTCGTCCAATTATCCTATTGGGAGGAGTTCAGCACCTTGATCATAGCGTTTGGAGCACATCTTCTAAGCAAGACTCCCTTCTACGTCTATTCATTAAAATATCTCTTCCGCTTGTGCGGTGCAGGACTTGACGAGCAAGAAGAGTTTAGTCTTTCGATAGATGGACTAGTTATATATAATGAGTTCGTTGCGTGAGCAGAAAAGACCTTCGGCTGAGTAAGATATCTGTAAATTACCCCGTCCCCGTTTCTTACAAAAAAGCATTATAATTAAGTATATAGAAAGGCTCGCTTTGGTAGGAAGTTGTAAACTATGCAAATGTGTGGAAACCACTGGCTACGCACTAAGGCTAAGAAAAAAACATCTATGGATGGATTTAGTAGTGAAAACGGAATATAACCACTATCTCTAACTTCAACAAGCAGGTCAAGCACCAAAACCATTTGTTCAGAAAGCGAATCAGGAAGTTCCCAACTGCTGGAAAGGCTGAACTGAACAACAAGCCGATCCGATCCCATCGGTTCATAGCTATTGGTACGCTCTTCACTAAGCGATTGGTGGGATTGTTCCGCAACGGAGTCTAACGAAACCGATGGTCGAAATAAGTAGTTTAAAGTCCCTCTCATGGTCTCAGAGGTGGGTGCGAAACAAAACAATTGGACTCACGCCCGCTGGTCAAGGCAGCAGGTCAAATAAAAAAAATATCAAAGGAAACGGGATACGTCCAGTCTAGGCAGGGATGCTCTTTATGGCGCCAACCAAATAAAATGGAGGCGGGGCTCTCTCCAACCATTCCAGCCGAGATCTCGTAAAGGAAAATGAGCTAACTCAGCAGGTTTGGACCTGCGTGAATAAGTTCAGTGAAGTAAGGGAAGCCTCTTGGTCCAAGCCTTGCTTGCCGATAGGCGGCTCATGTCTCTTGGAGTAGCATCCCTGACTAAGCTAAGACACCGACCAAGAGCTGCCCATTACGTAAGAAGTGTAGAAGAAGCTAAGCCTCATTCCTCTCATGACGGAAGGTAGTTCTCTTCATAGCTATTCTACAAAGGCTGGAAGATCGGTCTAAGCAGGAGCGAGTGCAAGAAGAGATGGTCTACTATAGTCGAGGAAAGGAGTAGAGCAAAAGCAAGGACTGACCAACATCCAGATCTTCACCTTCATCACCACCAGACTGATCCTCCGAAGCGGGTAGGTGTACAAGGCCTACAAGGACATAATAGGGGCCAAGAACGCTATGAGTAGAGCTTGATGGGACATTACTCTCGTCTCAAACGTAGAAAGTGGCTTCTTCCTTACCTTAGTCTTAGTATACATATACATATCCTCTCAGAGCGTTTAGAGATAAGACTAAGTGCGTAGTTGGTTGAATCAGAACTGAAAGTCAGAAGACGAACTCCGATGACTAAGCAGAGAAGAGAGCACTCAGTTCATATGGAGCTATCAGTCTCATGACTATGGTCTATGTCTTAGCTAAGTAGTTCAGGTTGTCGATTCCTCAGTAAGCTACGTTCTCTATTCCGTGTCCATCATATAAGCATACTTCCTTCTTATCTTTCGATCTGTCTGAGTGGCTGGAGTAAGGAGTAGATAGTGACTGAGAAATAGCTATTGTGCTCTATCGGTCTCCTACATTTGATGACGACTGCTACTACGAACTACTACTAAGCTAGAAGAGAAGAACTGAAAAGGTGAGTGCGCTATGCTCTGATCTAAGGTCCGGTAGGGGGTGTGAAGCGAAGCGACTGCCCTTGCACTTCTTATGGGCTCACTTTGCTTCAACTAGACACTTACCTTACTCCATTAGTCGATTCCGGAGGAGCTCTTTGCCTTCTACTATCGGGCTACAATGTGTGATGACAATTGCACGTACGATTCTATTAAGATGGTTCTTGCTTGGTTAAGCTTATCATCTATATGCTTTAGATGCTCCGTAGCTTCCTTCCTCCATAGTCTGACTCGTGCCATCAATAGGTCTACTCCTTCCTCTCTTTCTAGTGGTCTTTGAGTCCTTCTACGCATTATAGTCCTACTTAGCTGCTTGCATGCTTCCCTACTCCATATTCATCCATTACTCTTGCTCCGTCTCTGCATCATGACTACACTCTCTCTCTTGCTGGGTTAAATTCCGGCATCGGTAGACTATCTATATATATATAGTGGATGCATACTTGACTCTTGACTAGATGAAGCATTGAAGCAAGATGATCCGGTCTCCACCATATGGATCTGAGATCCGTAGCCCTAGCTTAGCTTAGAGTCTCGTCTGAAAGGTAGATAGGATCCGCACCTAACAGCTATAGCCGAGAATGCGAAGCAAGTCCTTATAGTAGAGCAATGATTATAGCCATATTGAAGTTCACTTTGTCTTCCGTCCTTCGTCGAGAGGTCAGAGTCTAGGTTCAACTCCTGCCGATCTTGGTCCATAGAAAGACATATAAGAGAGAAGGTTTCACTCGACCTACTATTATAAGCAAACTCCGTAAATTTCGGATCAGACTTGTCCGGAAATCCGGTGATGTACGGTTAGAGCTTAGCTAGGAAATAGCTCTAGAATAGCGCCGCTAGAGCGCGAAGCTATTGACGAATATCCATATAGATAGAGATAAGGTGATGACGCACGTACCTTCTGTTGACAACCGGAACAAAGCTCAGCGCCTAAGCAAGGCAAGTCATAGAAGCTAAAGCATATCTATTAGGCCAGTTTCAAGTTATGTTTTTTGTCTCGAGGTAAAGGAAAAAATAAGGATTCGTAAGGGACTGAGTATTATGAAATATTCATAGATCTTTAGTCCGTATCGTGGTCTACTTCTGACAAGCAAAAGTCAAAAGATCCCCTGAATAGAAGATGCTAACGTGTTGAGACCGACCTAAATCTCTTATCTTGTCAAAGAATAAAGGCTTTCTTCCACGGCCCGGACCTTGACTGTCGTTGCGTTGACTAATAGGAGCTCCTAGAGCTTGACAAAACTACCTCCCCGCTTCTCAAAACAAGGCTGATTAAGGGAGAATGCCATCCTTTTCGTAGATAGTCTCAGTGAGGACCGGCTTTCGGCTTCTTCCTTCGAGTGTTTGTTAAAAAAGCTAATATTCTCAAATACCTTAACCGTAATGGGAGTGATTCGTTTAGACATAATCCAAGATACGCTTATGGACAGGCAGAAATGAACGGATACCATTCTCCATAGATAGTAGCTTAATTAACTTTTAAATCCTCACGCACGAGAAGAAAACTAAGCAAGGGCCACCATGGGGCAGAGAGAGAGACAGACAACCAAGCTGACCAAACGCCATATGATAGCTCAATAATTCCTTAATATAAAGAAAGCGAGGGACACGTAAGAAGCCAATACGCCAATAAGGCAGCTCATCAAGTACCGTATCGCTTGTAGCCCTTTGCTCATTCTTTCCTTTCCGAACTGGGCTTTCAGCCCAGGGGACTAAAAATTTGGGTTATGGCGAGTCCTATCTCAATCTCTCTATCCCGGTCCCGGCTTTGGCTAATAAAGCGAATGCTTATCTTCCAAGATATATTGGAGTAGGGGTCCCGTCGGAATCTCCACTCAGTATCAAGCCGGCTTGATTGATAGCCCCTGAAACAACTTGTAAAAGTGGCCTTTGCCTTGGTTTTAGGCAGCTAGTCTTCAGGCAGCCAGGAGGGGGCCCTGCAGCGAAAGCAACTACTTTCTTCAGTAGCTATTTAAGCTCGGACACCTTCTTGTGGGTGAGGGGCAATCTACTTTGATTCTCCCGCTCCTTCCCAGTTGAGGGGAGAGCTCATCGCAAGACGAGAACACACTGTAGATAGCTGCATGCGCGATCTGGTGCCCCCAGTGCAGTGTTTGAATGTTTAAGTACGGGTGGAATAGCCCATTTTATGAGGGTGCAGAACGCGGCAGGGGCCCAAAAGGCAAAAAAATCAAAAGAAAAGCTTGTCATACAGAGGTTGTCTTTTGCTTATTTCCTTCTGCGATACGCACCTGGCCTGGTAGTAGCCCGACCGTAGATCCAACTTCGATCAGTATGAAGCGCTCAGTCGAACAAGTCTGCAATCAAAGTGGATACTTGTTCTTGGGTTGAGCGCCCGAGTTTCAATGCCAAATCAAAGGCTCCCGCTTCTTCTAGAAGAAAACAGGGGGGAGCCGTCGGAGGCTTAAATCTGGCCAATATAGGTTCTGTAAATAATTTCCAGAGCTCAACCAACTAGGGAGGGGCCTGGTGGGTTTGGCTCCAGGCTGAAACTCGATCTCACCTTTAATGGTAGACTGCCCTCCGTTGGTCGTGGGGCCCAAAAAACCTCAAGTACTTTAATTTCCTGATTAAAAAAAAGTATGATGTGTATTGGATCCGCTCTTCTGTTAGCATGAACACATGAATTATATTCTACTCCTATTCTTTTTTTTTTTTTTTTAACAAACAACCCGAACCTTTCTTAAGACAACCAAGCTCTCTCGAATGAGTTCTACAAT
>JAUHJX010133303.1:0-16862 GCA_031763035.1 Lilium candidum | reverse complement strand
TATCGTGGCTTAGCGCATGTAAAGATATTTACGGATGTTTCCTATTTTTTCATTATCTGTAACTAGGTGTGTGTGGTTATAGTGTCGATACCTGGGGAAGAAGGAGGAGAGGTTGGTGTTTTTAGACCATGGATGTGAATTCTTCTCTAACTCCTTTTAAACTTCCCCACATATTGTAAAGTTTTAATATTAAAAAAAATCAAAATTATGGAAAGATGTCACCAACATTTTCTAACCAAGCTTAGAACATAATAATGCAACCTTTTGTTGATCTCCCACAAAAAGGATCATCATATTGTCGAGGGCTCTATGTAGCCAATCAAGTTACAAGTATCCGAGTAGCACAAGAAGCATAGAATAATAGCTTACCAATCACAAAGATATGTAAATATCTGTCTACACTATTTCGGTGATAAAGCGTCGATATTTCGGGACTCTAGCAACACAATTTATCATATAAAACAATATGTGGTCTAGTACAATTTCACAAAATATAAATTATTAAAAATTTCAAGTGTGTCATTAGGAACCAATCAGCGTATCTGTCAATATATAAGTGTTCAAATGTGTGCATAATGTGTGAGTGAGTGGATATTAATTTTCTGGTGTATATGTCATTCGTTAATCTCGTAGCACACTTTAACACGGCATTTTTTCCGTCAATCATACCATTCTATATTCTCAATACACAACTTAACATGGTATCTTTAACATGGAGGATCGGGGTTTCATCATTATATTCTGCCAAACCGTAGATTTTGATCCTTCCATTCAGGTCTTGTTGATGATTTCTCATCTCCAATAATAATTCTATCCGGATCCACCTGTCCCTGCCCCTTTTCTAGATGTGTAATTCTGGTGTCCTCCAGATCCCCTTCTTTTCTGGCTAGTTTTCCAAATCATGGTCCCTAATTATGGATTTCCTCCTGATCCGCAGTCTCCTGTTGAAGGGGAGATTGACAGACATACTATTCAATGGGATCCCCTGGGTTCTCTACCAAACAAAAACTATAATCCAAGGTATATAATTTGGAATATGGGGAAACAAGTATAATGTAACTACTCCCATTGTTAGAAATTCCTCAACTTGTTCATCTCCTCTAATCAGGTCTCTTTATTTATTTTGAACAATTCATGTTTAAGATCATCCCTGTCTCTGGCTGTACACTAGCCTTGCTCTCTGACTCCACATTTCTCACACATCTAAGATCATCCCCATCTCTATCTGTACAACGGCCTTGCTCCCTGACTCCACATTTCTCACACACATCTAATCTTAATCGGTTGACATTGCCTGAACCTCTAATATCCTTACTTTCCAAAATAATTGTTTTTTTCCCTGTTAAGAGTAGAGAAAAATTGAGATGAATGACGTGATTACTTCTCATTATCCATCAGGTGGTGTATACATTACAAGCAAGTGATATATACACTCTAAGTACTATGTACACACCACACACATACTCTCCACTAGGACTATCACTATATTTATGTATCATGTACATCAACAACCCTTAAATTCTTGATTAATCAAACACCATGAATTTACTAATGTGAAAATGAAATCGGTGAGTAGTGTGTCTTGGTGAAGAAATCTGCAATATGTGCTACAAATTATTTGTAGTGAAGCTACACAAGCTCGAGAAAAAAGTGTTGCAAGACGAAGTAGGTATCGATCTCAATATATTTGGTCGTCTCCTGGAAATTAAGGTTAAAATAATTTTATTTTCTCATAATTGTGTAGTAGGGACTAAGAAGATATAACAATATTTGTAAGGAGGTATCTTTGATGAATCATATATTCTGCCTCCTTACTAGAAAGAGAAATATGGGAAACACAATTCTCCTTATTACTCTTCCAAGAGAACAGTAAGTCTCCCAGAGAATGTAGAACCAAGTTGTTGACTTCTGTGTAGAAGGATCATCAAGACCAATCAACATTGGAGTAAGAGAAAAGCACAATGCGCGATAGGTTGAGAACAAAAGAAATTGGATAACTAACCAATGAAGACAACTTAAAGATCAAAAGAAATGATGTATAGTGACCAATTTGTGGTGTCATAACAAATTGACTCACAATACCTACTTCTTGAGAAATGTCTGACCTGGTAATACACAAATATACTGTCCAACAAGATCTCTTTAGAGAGTGAGATTAGGGAGAAAATCTTCACCAATAGGATTCAAGTTGATATTTTTATGAAGAGGAGACATATTGAAGAGGAGTACCTGCCATCTTCAAATCAGATTTTTTGTTGGTGAACATTATCAACAATGTAGTTATGTTGAGAATGAGTAATGTCCAATATTTGCTATGAGTAATTATTAGTACTAGAATGTATTAAAAATGATCGAGGTCCTTCATCTAGAACTATTACTGTAGGTGATGCTTCACAAATCTCTCATCATCACTTATGATGATTATAACATTAACATGGTGAAGGAGTAGCAACCAATGGTGTTATGTGTTATGGCATGAATAAACAACCAGTGGTCTTGAGAACTCTCCATAAATCTGGTCCACAACAAAATGGTATGAAAACACTCAAACCATGTATTAGAGATCTTCTTATGGTAGTAGATAACTCTGTATGACAAGTATATTGGCTTAGGACTTTTATGGTAGCCCAGGGGAGGAGTCAAATAGAAAATCTTATGTAGGTAGCATGAAGAAATACATTCTTCACATCCTTCTTATAGAGGGTTCATTAACGAAGTGCAAAAATACCTTGAAGTAGATGAATTGTAGCTATTTGGACAATATGGGAAAATATCTCCCCATATTCGATTATTTACTACTAGGAGATGCCCAGAGTAGCTAATTAGTTCTTGTAACACTCCACAAAAATATTTTACTAAAACCTGGCTTTGTATATCCATCTATCACTAACTATTATTACCCTTGGTGAAGAAAGAACTACATCCCAGGCATGTGTATGAAAAATGAGTTATTGCTCCAAAGCCAAGTTTGATGGCTCTCTAGGGGACACATGTGACACTTAGTTTAAAAGAACATAAGAGAATGTTGTATTAGAATATGATCTCGGTGATTGAAGGGGACTCGATAGGTATGTAGAGAAAACTAGATTCTATCGAGTTGATGTTAAGAAATGAATGTCCTAATCAAACTGATCATGGGAAGAGATGCAAAAACACTGAAAACTGGGAACATATCAAAGATATTCCCTTTTACTAATGTCTAACTTCAAGATATACATATCTAACTGTTCTAGGTGATAGTTAATCACACTCTTATGAAGGTAATAAATAATGAATATAGTCAAAGATACGAATCCTATAATATTCAAGAGATTTCTAATAGAGACAACCATAAGTTATCACAGTCGAGAGAACCTGAGAAGGTAACTTGATTTTTCTATAAGTGGAAATATAAATGACCTCAACTAAGAATATACGAGGTAGGAATGAGAAGAAAATAAGAGACCAAGACTGTGTAAACAATACATAAGTACTTATGCTCAGTAACAACATCTACACTTGAGCATGAGGACATGACAGCTCGAAGAGGGTAATATGCATCCAATGCATAGTATGTATGGTCACAAAGCAATTCTCATGTGTAAATAAGATTTAAAGATCTTATTTTGAGCCTAATCTTAATGTAGCATGAAAATGATAGAATTCTAAATACGACTAAGATCAAATCAATAACGAAACATGACACCAATATAAAATGAGTAAATGAAGATCACATAGTAAAGAAATCTACGTAAAGAGGGACAAGAGCAAGACCCAAATTTCAGAATCAATGAGGTCAAAATGATATGATGACACAGTCCGTCTAGGAGGTTAGCTAGTAGGAAACGATCGACATGAAAATTATGAAAATTAACAAATAAGGAACATAAATAGGTCATTAGGAGATATAACTTATGAAAGAGAACTGAACTCTGAAGTCTAGAAGAAGGTAATTGATTGAGGTGTCAGTTCCATAGGTTGTAAAACCACATTCATTAAAAGAATAAGACATTAAATGAAAGGTATATTAAGATGATGCAGATTGTTGATGTAGATTAAATATTGCAGACAACTCCAATTTGTTTGTCAGAATAATGGATTGAGGTAACGACAAACATATATATATCAGAAGAGAACAAAAAGTGAACAATATTACAAGCATAAATCAGGTTCAGATAGAGTAGAAGACTGTCTAACATAGGCAAAAGTGTTAATTATCTTGAGAGATCAAAATTTGGAGTGTCCATGCCATATTTCATGAGGTATAGAGGTGCATAGAACCAAAGCAAAGAGTACAGTGGAATTATAGAAAATATTTTTAGTGAAAAAAGATGTATCACATGTCCAGTGGAATGAAAAACAAAAATCAAATAGTTAAGAAGCTATAGAAAATTCAACATTTTTTGGAGTAGAGAAAATCCTTAGAGAGAGAGAGAGGGGTAAGAGAATTTAGTGGGTTAAACTACATTCAACATACACAGCGCACACAATTCAGTCGGAAACTTTTAAAAGAAGAATGGGTGAAGAAACTTTACAAAGAGAGCTGGGCTAGAATCTATAGCTACCCAAACACTAGAGGCAGAAACAACTCTATTAGTACATCACGCATTGAGGGACTAATATCTAATAGGACAGCCATTGTTGATTAAAAAAATACAAGAAATAATTGACAAGGTTGTATGGGTTACTGAAAGGAGTCCGAGGAGAGACCTATCATGTACGGAGGAAGCCTATGTGCTGTTGACGAGAGTAATGTAGTTGAGGTCATAACAGATAGTGAGTTGGGATGTACACTATTCCACAATGGCATAGTCTGCTATAAATCCAACATAAATCAAGTCCATAATTTTTGAAATCCTAGCGCAAATAGAAAGGAAACCCAAGATCCTACAAATATGCCAAAGGAACATGGTAACCACATATCATAACTATAATAATCTTTACCAAATTCTATCTCCATCATGACCATAACTAAGTAATTAGAAATGACAATTAGTAAGGTAAAATGGCGCAAAAATCATGTGACAATAGAGGGAATGTGAACTAGACAAGTGAACTTAAAATCGTAACTCATATCTCCACCATATATGTCGACTCATGTAACTCCGCCATATATTTATTCTTAACATCGATAGATCGAAGGAGTCACAAAATGACTTCAGAGTCCAACAACCATCCTGGGATTGGCTGGCATGAGCAAATTCTGATGACTAAATTCTGAAAGTGTGAATCCGTGGATGACTAGATTGTGGATGGTCGGATCTTGGTACTAGAGGATTCTAAATTTTTGATTCTTTGATTTAGAACAAAAACTTACAGAAGTTATCCAAATCATCTTTTGTTGTTGAGCTAAAAAAATATTGCACTAGAATACGAATGGTCGGATCCAGGTATTGGAGGATTCTGGAATTTTAGTTCTTTGATTTAGAACAAAAACTCACAGAAGTTACCCAAAACAGCTGTGGTTGTTGAGCTAATAAATATTGCACTAGAATATGTCAAAAAGATAATAGATTCACAATTCTTTGAGTTGAGCTTGTCGAAGAAGCCCGCGCTAAGATGTGGAGAAGGAGAAAGCTGTTGATGGGTTATATCTTAGAGCAATGAAACCGCTAAACTATCACTAGGGATGATTGGTTTTTGGGCATCGAAGAACAAGTAATTGCTTGAATTGGAGATTGCTTCTAGAGGATCTTATGTTGACGATGTGCTGGTAGGACAAGTGCAGTAGCGGCTTGATGCTAAGAACTTATAATTGGCTGCAGATCTAGTTTGAGGGACACCCAGACCCTAATATCTGTGATGAAAAACTTCCTTAGGAGATCAGATCTTATGTGAAAATGGTTAATCCGACCACCTTAAAACTGATATGAGCAGATTGAGATTCCTTCGGGATTATCCTTATCAGAGATGAGGAGACTCTAATGAGTTGTGGAAGCTCAAGGGCAATAGGTAGAAGATGAACACACAATAAACTCTCTCAAGAGTATCGAGAGAACCTAGGGTGGTGGACACACCGAAATCCTAAGACTATATCTACTTTTAGATGAATGATGTGTTTACATCTCATTACCTATCAAGAAGATATATATGGTCATTACAAGCAAGTGATATCTACACAATTATTGTTATGTACACACCACACATACTCTCTATTAATTCTATTCATGTGTCGCCATTATAAAGAGTCCCCAAGATTTGATTTGTGCACATTTTATTTAACCTATCGTGCCTTCTTTTTGGTTGGGGAGAATGTGTGGGTGGGTGGGTGTTGGTTGGGTTGATATAAGCGGTGTCCATGTGTATATCCGTGAGTCGTTCATGTAATTATGTGCATAGTTATATGTATAACGGTGGTACTTATTTGCATTACACTTATCTTTTGTACATATTTCACCATAGATGGTTTATGAGATTGACTCCACATTTTACCATTCTCTCATTTCTACAATAGTTGTGTGTATAGTAATCCTCTATTGCATACGTATTGCCCTACGTTATGCTCCTAAGTTTTTTTATTTTTGTGTAAATTTTACTCTCCACGACCCTATCACAACCAATCTCCTCTCTTTTTATCTAGCCAAATCCGAAAAGGGTCCAGAATTGGGTAGCAAATATTCAATTTTTTTTTAAAAAAAAACATGTTTCAGTAACATAAATAGAGGTAAAAAAAATCTAATATCATAAAACTAGAAAAGCATCATCATCTAGATCAAAGCAGCTATGAAAACATTATGTCAATTAGAAAAAATTATTTTTCCATTTGATAATGTTTTTATTTAACTTAATTGGTTGTATAACTTATTCTTACTCAAGTTTTAGAGTATATGAAAAAAAATTTCTGAATATTCTGAGCACTTTCAAACTTACTATGGGGAATTTGTTGGCAAGTCAAAATCGCTCTTCATTCAATTACCACACGACTTTCATGTTATCAAGGTTAAAATCCGGTGATACAAAAATATGCTACCCTATAATTCGTGACTTTGTTAAATTAGTTTTTTTACTCTCACACATACACATATTCAATGTATGTTATAGAATTTTGGCAATGGGAACTATATTTCCGAATTCTAATTTGGATAGCCAAGATCAACTAGAATAAGTTTTCCATTTTGACTAGTAACTCATCGTTCCTATTTTGTCATCATAATTTCCCTATAATATTGTGCAGCTACATTATATTAAGAAGTATCATAAATGAGTATACCAATGGATCCAAACATCTCTTCTGGTATTATGTATTGTTTTCTCGTTGCTTGAGGCCACAAAAAAAAAATATTTAAATAGAGGAACCAACTGTTAGATATCCAAGTAGTATATTGAAAAAAATTATATATTTAATACGTACGATTTCTCTCTAATATTGTCTTTCTTGGAAAAATTTTGTTAACGAGTAAACCTATCAAGATATTTCCATTTTTGGAAATAATATTTCATATTTTCTTTAACCTAGAGCAAAGAAGAATTCAATTTTGAATGCGAGAGCAACAGAAATAGAAAAGTATATGTTCACTAGTCAGATAAAGGAAAAGAAAAAAAGACTTCCCTTACCTTATATATATCCTTGGAATTACAAAAAAATTCTGAAACCATGAAATTACTCAATTGTGCCCCAAAAAGCGATCAAGTTCCAAATACCTGAGGTGATAACCACAGAGGATTCCTTGTTCTGAAAAATGCAATCGTTGTGCTGCCTTCATAGTACCACAGAAAGGTGCCTCTGCCACATCTGATGTGGATCTAAGACAATGTCTTAGTTGTCTCTTGTGAATGGATTTCCAAACCGAGAAGTAAATGAGGGCAGAGTTTTCCCAATTATTTATTGTTTTCTTAATTTAAAAATAATTTTTGTTTTATTCTGTATTTGTCTAATCAATACAAGAGTACAGTCATACCTAGAATGTTGGACGAGGAAAATATATCTTATCTTAATCATCTAGTTGATAGAATGGTTAAGGAATACAAAAAGTTGATATAAAAGCCTATACAATATCAAATTTGTTTCTTCACTACAGTTATTGTTTGTTGTAAAAACAGATAATTTAGAGACATCTTGTTGTCTAATGAGCCCGCCACAAGTCAGGTACGCCTGCTGTTCTTCACAACCATTATGAACTGCATTTTTTTTTATATAATAAACGCCTTATGTTGCAGTTTTCTTGTAAATGGAAAACGTGTAGAGAAAAGGTGCCATACTTTGCCGGTTTGTATGAGCTCGCTGTACAAGGAATGTGATTTGTTGGCCTTTCCTTCAATCAGTGATTATGGTTTTAAATATAGTACGGATAGTTATCAAGTTGTAATTTTTTTTTCTAGCGGGATAATGGACCTCAATTGCCAACCGACACTACCAACATGCTCAATTTTGGGACAAATATTATCAAAGCATTATGTTATTTTAACAGTGAGTCCGCACATTTGTACTGTATTTTCTGGAATATTCCAAAAAGTCTTGACGTTTTCTCTGTTACATTTTTTTAACTATAAACAGATACTTGCTTAATAGCAATAGCATTTGATCAACATGTTCCTTCCTTGGAAGCCCCAATACTCGAAGATTATGTCCAACCATCGTTTTCAGAACTGGCGTCAGGTTGGCAAAACAAACTCAGATTCTTCATCTGCCTCTTTCTTGAGCATTGGGAAATATTATCTTAAACTCTACAATTTTTTTGTGCTTCTAATCTCAAAGATTTGGTTTGGTGTGCCATGCATGTATCATTTCAAAATGAAAATTTACCACCATATCAAACATTCTGAAGCAACAGTTTTCCAATAATGCTTGAACATTTTATTTTTATCACAAACAAGCTCCTTAAGAAATGGTGCTACTAAGTGACCTCAACATATTAGTTGTCACGACACATTGGTTTGTGAAATTTAGAATCTCGTGGTTGCCTTACCAGATGATACCTCCTTCCGAAAAAACAATGCACAACTCTAGTTAACCAACGATATGTCCCACTCAACAACCTCATCCCATTTCGCTTGATGACATTGGCCTTGCTAAGTAGTCAGCCCTCAAAAAATCTTATGCGTCAATCTGCACTCCCAACTCACCATCAAGCACAATCAACAACCTTGCCTGATCTATCCCCTCTCCTCTTTATCGCTGGAGATTAAGCTGGACGTCACAATCAGAGAAGTTATCTGTCAAACAACCGACCATTTTTTACAAATGAGGATAAGGATGAATATATAAATCTCTGTATGTAGGGAGGAGATGTGGGCGGAGTAGAGGCCGACACCAGCTAATGTTCTTCACAATGAGTTACAGATTGAAGCATCCCAGGTCTATAATGTTGGCGGCAATTGTCCATGAAGGTTAGAGGGTCATGATACTATTATGTTGAATTGTAATCTGCTGTGCTGGAATGTAGAACCCGATTTGGTATCCTCTAATGTCTGGTGGTGTGGAGTCACACTGATGCAGGGTGGAAACTCCACAGGTGACAACTTCTACAGATCGTGGATAAATCCGGTTGCAGATCATCAAGACCTTCCTAATATTCCAATCAAACTTACTAGAACACAAGGTCTTAAAGCATAACCTCTCAAATCACACAAAGTAATTCTTTCATTAAAAAAATTATTCTCCTTGATTACAATAATAAGCCCTCTATTTATAGGACTTAGAAATAAAACCAAAAGCTATAGCTATTCCTAAAAAGTATCTTTGAAACAACATAACTGAAAATAAAAGAGAAACTGAAAATAACAATTCTGAAAATAGTATTGTTTGAAATAGCAAACCACTTCTGATCGTCCTGAAATATGGTATGCATATGGATACACTGTTGGGAAGGTTGTGTCAATATTTCATCCAAATCCAACGGATAAATAAAAAGTTGTTATATTTTTACTAAGACATATCAAATAATCGGATTCTGTCTCACAGTTTTGACACATATGCAATCTGCAGTTGATTTGGGCATCATAATCATATCTAATCTCTTCCTAATCCATAGATAATTTGAAGCCAACATTATTATCTCCATTATTTCAAAATTTGGATTTATTTGGATCATTAAAATAGTAGATATGGAAATAGGAATATCGGATTGAAATATGATCTGTAAATGTTGATGTTGTCCTACATCATTCTCCTCCTGTTCAGAAGAATCCGCCCTCGAATTCTTGATCCTAATCATGTTCTTCTTCGGTGCATAACATGTCTCCAATTTCATGATTTAATGATGTAATCCGATTCCATCTAACCTATATTTATACACCATTTGTTGGAGTCCATTCGTATAATCTCATTGTTGTTGATGTAACCCTACTTTCTTGGATGGAAATATTAAGACACTATAAATCATCATAGAAATATAATTGAATTTTCTTCCATTGTTCATCATATCTTCACTTCTTAGCTCTTGGACATGTACATGAGAACCTTCTGGATTAATAGTGGAACACGGTACATTGATCATATTTGGTAGAGTTAGAAGTACGGCTTTGACCCTCTCCATATGAATATTTAAATTAATTTATGGGACAAATTAAAAATTAGTTACGTTATTTGACTCCTCATCAAATTCTAGACCTCGGCTATAATCAACCATATATGCTTCTTCAACGGAGTATTCTCTCTCAATAAAGACCTAATCATCATAAGAATACAACTTATCCTCATTAACATCTATACGTACTTATGGAATAAATTAATTATCTTTTAGTTCTTCATGATCCTCATCAAACTTTGGACCTCGGCTGTAATAAATTATGGAAACATCTTCAGTAGGGTCTTCTCTTTCTATGAATATAGATTCATCAGAAGAAGTATTTCTGAAATTTATTTCTTCTTCATTGATCATGTTAGGGATAAATGTGTGCTAGATAATTGATGGTGATGTTATCTTCAAAATTATGGTTGATATCCTCGAGGATGTTGGCGATAAAATTGGTGGAACATGGAAAGACAAAAATGAAAATGATTGTGGATTCTGAAACCAACTAATGCAGGGTAGAAACTCCACAGGAGGAAACTTTTATTGATCATGGATGAATCCGGCTACAGATCATCAAAACCTTCCTAATATTCCAATCAAACTTACTTGAAACACAAGGTCATAGAGTATAACCTCCTGAATCACACAAAGCAATAATTTCATTAAACAAAATATTTTCCTTGATTACCATGATAAGCCCTATATTTATAGGACTTCGAAAAAAAACCAAAAGTTATAGCTATTACTAAAAAGTATCTTTGAAACAACATAACTGAAAATAAAACAAAAACTGAAAATAACTGTCCCAAAAATTTTATTTTTTGGAATAGCAAACCCCTTCTGATCGTCCAAAATTTTGGCATGCATATGGATACACCTGTTGGGAAGGTTGTGTCAAAAGTTCATCTAAATCCAACGGATAAACAAAAATTTGTTATATTTTTACTAAGAAATATCCAGTAATCAGATTATGTCTCTCAGTTTTGACACATATGTAATCTGCAGGTGATTTGGGCCTGATAATCATCTCTAATCTCTTCCTACCCCATAGATAATTTGAAGACAACTTTATTATCTCAATTAAATCAAAATTTGGATTTATTGTGATCATTAAATTAATAGATATGACAATAGGAATATTTGATTGAAATCTGATCTGTAAATGTTGATGTTGTCATGCATTAAATACCCTAACGAAAATGAAGTCTTCATGTCTATTTTTCTTCCAGAGATTCACTATTGGTCTCCAATTACGAAATCTCCCTCTTGTGTGAATAAAACCTTGAAACTACAAATGGATAAAGTTAAATGATGACTTTGTATACAAAACTATCAAATATTATTTATCAAAATCCCATTTATTATTCTCAAAGTCATTTGAGAGTTCCATTGTATTCTTGGTGGTTGGAGCTTTAAAATCGTGCAAAAAAATTTCAAGGCATTTAAACAGGTAAAATACTATCTTCTAACGACTCTAGTAACACTACTATTTTTTCCCAAAATGTCGTAATTTAGGATCTCTCCCCGAATCATCAACATTGAGGCATGATCTATCGTGCATAATTCCTGTCCCCATCGAGAATTGACATGACTTCTATCCGTTGTCAAGCTTTGGATCTCTCTCCAAATCAATTCCACTGAGGCATGTCTTTATTGCAAAAATCCAATCCCCATCAAGTATTGACATGACTTCTATCCAGTCACTAACAACTGCTAGTGTTGGAGAACTTGCAAAAAATCTTACCAAATTTGAACTCAATTTCCATTGTTGTTCATTATAACATCAGAGCAACATTTTTATGAGAAAAGCAGCATCATCACTGATAGGATTGTAAGTGCAATTATGGTTGGAGATATCTGAGGTAACAAGTACATTTGTATGGGGTAGTAGTGGTAGAGTTGGTTGGATTGATGCATTCCTCTTGTTCGAATATGACCGTAAAGTGTTAAAAAATGATGAGTTTGTAATAATTAAGACAAAATGAGATTGTATCCAAATTTTTAATTTAGGTTGAAAATTTTCTAAATAACTATTTTGATCTATATTTTTAATAATCCCAATTAATAAATGTAAGAATCCTTATTCTCCAATGATATTTTGAAGTTGCTAGTAGAGAAAATAGAAAAATAATTTCTTGTTATATAACATAGATTATTAATGCAAACATGATGTTGGGCACCATATATAATTTTTATTTTATATTTTTAAAAATAAGAATTTAATTAATTTATAGTACCGAACATTTCGTAAAGCTAAAAGGAGGGTTTATTAGTAGGAGGAATATTGAGGAACCATTTAAATTGAAAATTATTTTTTTCTATTTTTGGCTCTACAATAAGGGGGGTTTATATGTGGGAGGCACACCAAGGAACCACTTAAATAGAAACTTGATGTTTCTATTTTCAAGAGATATTCAAGTTAATATGACTGCCAATTAGTCACTATCCCATCTTTTGGATTTTCCTAATTTAACATCATTATCTTACAAAAATCAAATAATTTCACTAGGAACTCAAGATAATCCCAATACCACTCAACGTATGCCCTAACTTTTGTAATAATCTTTGGTCAGCCATAATTACCACAAAATAACCAAAACGCAAAACAAACCCATAACCATGATTTTTTAAAACTACTACAACATTCATTTTTCTTATAGTTTTGAAATAAGAAAGAACATAAAATTGTTCTTTCTCTTTTGAAGAAAAATTCAATTTATTCCTACTTCCACTTAGACTCAACTAAAAATTTTGGATTCTCTCAATTGTCCATTATTATCTCACAAAAATCACAGACAACCACGTGGGACTCAAGTCAAAGCCACTACAACACAACCTCTGCTCCGACTTTTGGAATCATCTATAAATTCCCATCATTACTATAAAATATTTAAAAAAAATAAACCCCTGAACACAGGTCATAAATCACCATACAAAATTCATTTATCTTCTAATTTAGAAATAATACAATCCTCATCACTATTATTCCCAACATTAATAGTTTCGAAAAAGATCTTCGGTTTTATGTCAATATTAAACAACAAAATATCTCAATCATATCATCAACTGACTCAAACTATGGACTATTAGTATTATGAAAATTCTAAAATATTTAATAATCCGCAACCAATGACCCGACATGCCTCACCATCACAAATACATTTTTTAACCAATAATCCTCAAATTTATTTGATGCCTGGATTCAAAATTTATTCATAACCCCTTATGAAATATTGATATCCCAATATTTACTTCTCTTTAAAGGCATCCAAATTTTTTTATTAACATTGAAAATAAATATTTTTATTTCCATACCCACATGCAGTGCCTCATTCCAAACCTACATGCAGTTCCCTAGAGTATTATCTTTGAATATGAAAGGTGCTATCACAATTGATTATGTATGATGTTTCCTTATGCTTTTCATAGAGTATGATAGCTTTTTCCCTGATCTAGACTCCACTGATGGTCCTCGCCGGTCTATTTTTTCTAATAACTTCCCTTTCAAGCTTTCTTATAATATCTCTTTTTGAATCAAAGACCACATCATTGTTGTCACATCCTTCAATGTTGGATAAATAATTTTGATCTTGCTGATGTGAGTGCTTCCTTTCCCACATTTATGGAAGCAATCTCATGCTGACATAGATTTTTCATATGCCCCAATTGACAATGTTGAAACTTTAATGTCAACATCCAACTTTGCTACCCTATCAATAAAAAGAAACTTTCCTCAATCTTCTTATCAAATTCCTAAGTTTTGTGCTAGTTTTTTTTATGGGACTCCATTTTTCAAAAAAAATTCTACCTTAATACTTTCGCAACAATAGGAAGCTTCGTACAAACCCTATAGACTATCGCCAAAGTACAATCCATCTTTAGATATGAATTTGTTCTTCATTTAATAATGATGCTTCAACTTAGAGTAGTATTGATGATAATTTTATTCCCTCCACTCCATCTAGGAAATAAGAACCTTCTCCAATAATTCCACAAAAGGCATACCATCATCTCTCAAGGGACATATTTTGTCAATCCTAATCCTGTCCCTTGACAAAAAAATAGATGAAATCCCACTTATTTATTTTTTTAGAAGGGATTTGAACCTTTAATGGTGGATTTGTTTACTAACCTTCCCAATGTTTGCTAACCTATTTCAAATCTTGTAACATATTTCTAAAAAAATATGTCATTGCACAGATAAATTTTAGATCTCTTTGATGACTCCTCTATCTATTAACATTACCTCAAATTGTGAAGGCCTAAAATAAAAATATTTATTTCAATTCTGGAAGTCATAATGTTGAAAACTCAAATCTCTCAGTTTCATTAATATCTGTTATTGAAATGCTTTAACTATGCTTCGTTATATTAACTTACTTTTCTTACCTTGAGTAGTTTATGTTAACATGTTCTTCCTATCACAGCTGGTGGTGTTTATTAATGTTTATACAATTATCTAACAATAAGAACGAAATAAGAAAAAATATTTAATGGGTGGATTATATTAATTATTTAAATAGTGTCATAGTATATTTTTATATAAGTAGATATAGGGACAAATGATAATATGCTTTATTTTTATTTATCATATTAATTTTCTAAATATAAATTTGATCCATAAGGACTCTAGTTTTTATCAGTTTAAGAATAATAGTGAGTGTCACATGTATCATACCAATACCTATTCTAGAGGAATCAATGTTTCAAACCTAAATTTTCTATTTTTTAAAGGTAGAAAATAAAAGAGTTATTCTTGAAACTACCCCTTACTTGACTATATAGTTGATAATACAAAGAAATTAATTTATATGGTAGAGTGAGTAATGATAAGGTTGGGTTAATATCAACTTATATAAAAATATATTAAATATATAGTATTTTATTATATATATATATATATATCATTATTACTTTACTAAATATTTTAATCCCAATAATTCTAAAAATATAGTTCATATATTAAAAATATTTATATATTTTAGTATTATTATTGTTTTTATTTTATTTTATTTAACAATATAAAAAGAAGAGTGTCTACTTAAAAGAGACGACTCATAAGCCCTAGAGAACTAAATTATAGTGCTGAAATAGAATAAAATTAAATTATAAAACTAAAAATGTATTAAATTATAGAGCTAAAATGGAAGAAAATTAAATTTCAAAACTGAAAGAGAACTATATTACATGGCTGACATGGAAAATAATTTAAATTTTGTATAACCAAAACTAAGAAAATAAAATTAGGTGTTAAAAGGGAAGACCAGGAACATAACTGTAAGATAAAGAATGCAAGTACTATGAAAAAGTTATTGAAGCATTCTTTCTCACACTTGCTCTCTCTAACTATTAGCTATACCTCCTTCTCTCTTTCTCCTCTTCCTCTATTTCTCCTCTTCATCCATTTCTCATCTTCATTGGTTGTTTCCTTTCCTTTATTCTTTTCTTCTACCTTATTAGTACAAAAAATTAGTTACTATTTATTTTTATTATTTACTACGTACATTACACTTTACTATACATTATATACTATATAATTTAGTTTACACTTTATATTATTCAATATATGTTATATATTATATACTATATACTATTAATTTATTTTTTATTAATATATATAAATATATATAATATAATTACTATATATTTTTTAAAGTTATTTATCTATATAAAATATGTTAATTAAGAGAAATTAATTATAAGATAAATAAATAATTATATATTATATATATTATTTATATTAATTTATTTATAATAACTTTGAAAAAGTGTTAACATTAGATACTCTTCACACCCCTCTACTTAAATGTTGCTCGACTTTAACAACATAAAAATAAAGGTCTAAAGAGAGATTTACATGTAAATATTTTGTAATAAAATTTCTAGTATTACTTATTTATTTAAAAATTTAATATAAATATTGTTATTTGTCAGAATATTATCAATAAAATTATCTTTTATTATTAATACACCCCCCATAATTGTCCATAAATATTATTTACACAACTTTTGTGACCTTTTCACTTCACGACCACAAACTCAATTATTATCACAAAAATATCTTTAATATAATGTTTTGGTATATTTAGCATATTATCCACTATCATTGATTGATGGGAGATTATACCAAAATCATATCATAGCCTCATTGTTATTTCATCATAAAATTTCTACTTTTCGTCAAAATACCCCAGCTTCCCCACAACCCCCATTGGTCATTTCAAAAAATTTGGAAGATAAAGTAATAATTATTAGTTTGTATGGATATAGTTATTATTGTGATGAAAAACTATTCGAAATGGCATATAATTTGTCAAATTTAGCAAAATTCGATCAAAATGCCAACCTTAAACTCCCTATCAATCGGTTTTAGAAAATTTCATCATAAAAAATCATTATGTCTTATTTTTATAGAAAATTAATTATTAA
>JAUHJX010122192.1:0-17205 GCA_031763035.1 Lilium candidum | reverse complement strand
TCCTCCTCCCCCACCACACCAGGTCAAACTGTAGCTGCTACCAACAAGCACTACAGAAGCAGCTGCCAGATTACACTATAGCTTCTGCCAGACTGCATGTCAGACTACACCAGCAGTACTATAGCAGTTATGAACACAATAACAAGTTAAAAAAAGAGAACAGAAAAAAAGGTCTAACACCTCCACCGCATCACTGAATGTCATAATGCTGCTTCAAATTGCTGAGCTTTAGCGTCAATATCGAGAACTCACTGTGACTCCAGGATACATCACCAGTAGCATTTTCCATGACCCCATGTTCCCATCTCCAACTTCATTCCCTTATGGTTTCGTGCACGGGCAAGATAGTTAGCGCTTGTTCTAGGCGGGGGACTCTGTATTACTTGGACTACTTGCATGTTCCTTCTGCTACTACTTCCACTACTTTTGCTTCTGTCATTGATATGTCTAATGTCGAGCTATGGCATAGATGCTTGGGTCACCTGTCACGTTAGAGACTCTAGTTAATCACCCAGTCCGGTATTCTGGGTCACGTCCTTATCGGTCCAAATAAACCTTGTTCTGGTTGTAAAATGGTCAAATTTACTATCCTCCCATTCCCATATAGCACTTTTATTTCATCTACTTATTTTGATCTAGTACATTTTGATATTTTAGGTCATTCTCCTATTGCCTCTTTCTCTAGATATAAATATGTGAGTTTTATCGATGATTACTCTCGTTATACCTGGTATATTTTCTCAAGCAGCATTCTGAAATTTCACAGGTTTATGAGACCTTCACTACTATGATCCACACCCATTTTTAGGTTCGGATCAAGAATTTTCCATCCGACTGTGCTTGTGAAAATCTTTCCTCCAGTATGCATGCTCTTCTTTCTACTCACAGTACGATCTTTCAGCAGTCTTGTCCCCACACTAACAAAGAAAATAGGGTTGTAAAGTACAAACACCGTTATATTCTTGACATTACTCGTGCCCTACTACTTTCTACTTCCGTTCCTCCGACATTCTGTGCTAAGGCTGTCTCCACTGCGGTTCATCTCATCAATATCACACCCTCCAGTATTCTTCATGGTATAACACTACAAATTCACGATTATTCCCTTCCACCGTTATATGATTTCTACTTATTTTTGAGTGTTGATGTTATGTTCTCTTGTACCTTGTAAGCATGATAAGCTGTTTGCTCAGACCATCCTTTGTATCTATTTGGGCATCAGTACTAAGAATAGAGGTTACTGTTACTATGATCCCGCTGTACGTCGTATTTGCATCTTAACTCACATCGAGTTTTATGAGTCTCAGCCCTACTTTCCTGCTAAGTATCTTGATCATAGCTTTCTCATAACTCCCAGTACTCGTCCCTCAGTTCTTAGTCCTCCTCCCTCTCCTGTCTCCTTCCTCCACTCCTATGCTTCGGGTCATTCCTCCTTTTCCTTCTTCAAGAATCTCTCCACCTCCTATACTAGTTCCTCCTGTAGTACCACCTTCCCTTGCTCCGACTACTCGGCCCAGTTGGTCGTCTACTCCAACCTCAGCTCCTCCTATCGCACCTCCTTTCCTTGTTTTGATTGCTCAACCTCCTCAATAATATCCTCCTACCCCAAATCCTCCTCCTACACCTTACTTTTTCTATCGTCGCTTGAAACGCAAGTATCCTGCTAATGCAAAATCATACTAGCTAGTCTATGGCCCATTAGTACCTGCTTTGCTTAATCCTGTAACTCCATGCTATGTAAATATAGAACCCCCTAGTCAGTCTATGTCCTGTCAGTACCTGATCCTGCAGATCCAATCCACTCTAGGTACATTCGTTAAAAGATGGAGTGCTTGGGTTTCATGTCAGTTATCACTTACACCCCTATGTTTCGAGCTTTTCATTCTGTAGTGCATAGCATTAGGGAGCCACAATCATACCAAAAAGTAGTTCAAAGCACTGAGTAGCATCAAGCTATGACAGAGGAGCTTCAAACCTTCTCCCATACGTATACCTGGGATGTTGCTCCCTGTTTACCTGGTGTGATGCCCGTCGGGAGCAGATGTGTCTATAAGGTTAAGTTTCGACATGATGGATATATTAAGCGATAAAAGGCTATAATTGTTGCATGTGGCTTCACTCAATAGCACGAGATTGACTACGAGGAGACATTTGCACATGTTGCCCAGATGGTAACTGTTCATCTCCTATTAGTAGTTGTCACTTCTCAGTACTGGCCCCTCTACCAGATGGATATTAAGAATGCCTTCATGGTGCCCTCTCTGAGCTAGTCTATATGGCACCTCCACCTGTCGTTAATATTCCTTCGGGCCACATTTACCACTTATGTCATGTAGTTTATGGAATGAAGCAGGCACCACAGACTTGGTTTGAGTGTTTCCGTACGGCTGTGTTACAGGTAGTGTTTGTGGAGAGTTCTCAGAACTTCTCTCTGTTTGTTCACTCCACAGCACACGGCAGAGTTCTTCTACTCCTCTACATTGATGACATGATCATCATGGTAGACGATGCCTATAGCATTCAGTTTGTGAAGCACCATCTTCAGTGACAGTTTCAGATAAAGGATCTAGGGCTTCTTCACTACTTCCTCATTCTTGAACTTTCACAGGGTACTCATGATATAATCCTATCTCAGTAGAAGTACATCTCGGATATCCTAGAGCATACAGATATGACTGATTAGAAGACTGTTGATACTCCTCTACAGCAGAACGTAAAGTTGAGACCGACTGATGTTGAGCCTCTTACTGATCCTGCTCTCTACCAACAACTCGTCGACCAACTCGTTTACCTCTGTATCACTAGGCCAGACATCTCTCATGTAGTCAGCATCATGAGCCATTTTATTTCCGCTTTGCACACTGATCACTTTGTCTCTCTTCTTCGGATCCTACGATACTTGAAAGGTACAGCTACTCACTCTTTATTATTTCCAGCTACTTCACAACTTTAGCTCCGAGCTTACGTTAATGCTGACTGGGCTGGCGACCATACTACGAGGAAGTCCGTTACTGGCTTTTGCATCTTCCTAAGAGACACACTTATCTCCTAAAAGAGCAAGAAGTAGGATAAGGTTTCACTCTCTATTATTGAAGTAGAGTATCGTGTTATGTCCTCTACTACCAAAGAGATTGCACATCTCAGACGACTTCTTAGAGACATTGGCGTTAATGTTCAGTTACTGACTCCCCTCTAATGTGATAATCAAAGCGCCATCAAGATAGCGACCTATCTGTTGTTCCAAGAGTAATAACATTGGGATTGGTGCTCACTATGTTATTCAGTCGCTACAACTCAAGCTGGTGCAACTACCCTACATCTCTATCATTGCTCAGATTGCAAACTTCTTAACCAAAGCTCAACCAACTCAAAGGTTCAAGTTTCTTGTGAGAAAACTCATGTTGTTTGACCCACCTTGAGTTTATGGGGGCATGTTAATGTAAATGTACAACTCCAGTTGTAGGAGCAGTGATAGCATAGTTGAGGGTAGCTTTAATATAGCCAAAGGAGATATTTGTGGTATGCAAATAATAATAATGTGTGTGCACATAGCACTTGTACTCTTACAAATACCCCTTTGTGGGCAATGAGAAAACCAACCACACAAACACTTCTTCACCCTCAAAGCTCTTTTCTCCTTCTTTGTCATTCAGAAATTGGGTTCTTCTGCCACTTAAACCTCACCCGAAGCAGCATTTTTTCGCATGCATCAATTACTGAAACTTTAGGCCACGCAAAAGATACACCCCCATTGAAACCACTCCTAGCCTCCTCTTCTACAACCTCGGTCACAATAGAGGGCAATCAACAATTCAGATATTAGTAAGTACCACCATCCCCCACCCAACCCCCAACATACACCACTCTTCTGTATTTTTATATACTAGTGAAAACCCCATACCATCCGACATGGAACAACAACATTTATCTGTATGTAAAGTCATCAAAGTTGCAACCAAAGTTATCAAATCCGAAGGCTACAACAATAGTACTGAATCTGTGCCAACAGGCATGGAGCGGACAACTTCAGTGACATTCTCGATCTATATATATATATATATATATATATATATATATGAAAGAAATTATTCAACTTAAACAAAGCAGATTATCCATGAATTTAATATTCTATAATAAAATATTTACAATTTATTCATGAATTAATTGATTTTTCTTATTTATTTTCATATTAATTGTGACTAAGTTAAATTGCAATTATGCCCCAAATAAATCAAGAGCCGACCATAAATTATAGAAAATGTTGGGATTGAATACCGTCCTCGACCGGCTCTATCCCCACAAGTCATGGGACGAATGGACGACAATCGCCGAAGGACAATCTAAAGCCTGGTGTCGGGGAGGACGATTGCCTTCTCCCTCTTTGGATGTCATCTTCACGATTTCGAAACCTGATGTCGTGTGTCAATGCACGACAAGAAATCAATGACGATGATGGAGCTCTCCCGAGTCCAATGCAAACAAAATATCCTCTACCCGAATTATCCAATGCGGAAGCAATATCTCAGAATCTTGGAAGCCTATGATGAAAAGCAAGCACAAAGATAAAAGAGAGACACACAATCGCAACACTTATATCTTACATGGTTCGCCCTCCTTGGGCCATGTCCACGGCTATCTCTATCAATCCAATACACTTACAATCAAAGAAAAGAAATACAATGTTGGAGATCTCGAATCTCAACACTCACACACTCCCTCACCCTCGATTACAATCTCTAAATAGGTGGACTTTTTCTCCCTTGTCGTTGATGGTTTACAATGAAGATCAAGGACATATTTTATACGATTCAATACTTGCTCACCAAGGATTTCAACTTACACTCCAAGGTTCTTGAAAGCCAAGGAAAATCAACTTGAGCACTAAGACTCTTGTCATATGCCAAGGAAATTTGCTTGCACTCTAAGGATCAAAGTTGGACTGATCTGCGGTTAAAAAACTGTTCTCCGCACATAGGCATGTGCTAATGTCGGATGATGCTGCCTAAGCGCACAGAGAGTCCATCACATAACGTCCTTCATTAGCCTCTATCACCAATGCACGTGCATGGAGCTGCCAGTCCATGCATTGATGCATGAGTGCGTGAGCATGCACTGCCAGCTTCAAGCACGCACATTTTTCTTCTGTGAGCGACATCCTTCCAATTCGCTTCCTCCCGTGCGATTCCCCCGCGTCAGCGCTGAACCAAACTCCTCCAGCGTTGTTAGCATCTCATACACCTCCATATGCACCCAGAGCAATGTATCCAACACAAGTACACCGAAGACGAACAACATGACAAGTACTTGTTGTTCTGAACATTGTCAGCATCGCCATTTGCCCCGCATATATCAGAAATATCAGTTCCACATTACGACACCTCTCGAAGGTAGTCTACGTACCTCGTAGCGACGGAGGGTTCAAGACGGTTGTAATTCCTGTCGTAATTCCTCTCCCCGGGAGGGAGGAGATATATATGGATCCGGCACCACAAAACCAACAGAAAAGTTTGGTAAATTTAGAAAAATGGATAACCGGCTACTTTGAGGTGAAAGTAGGTGATCCACCAAACATATTGGAGTCTAGGAACCCAAGATTATGTGTTTCATGAGATGGGAAGTTCCTTGGTAAGCAACAAAGAAGTCTAAAGCACATGGTGAGATTAATAGGACATAAACCTTTAGATAGTATACTTTGAGACCAAGATACTCCAATGAACTTCAGATACTGTCACTTCTCCATCCCGAGATATTTTTCACAAATTCAGATAATGTTATCTTCTCCATTGCGAGATATTTTTCACAAATGAATTTTTAGGGGGATAAATTTGAATCCTCAGTAAGGTTGCACACTCAGTGTTCCGTCATATCAATATATTGTATTATGGCCTTTATTATGGAGCAATCAGGGATGGCATCACTTTGTCAACTCCAAGCAGAGACAGGTAGCAAGACTATCTAACCATGGGTCTTCAATTGAACAAAATACAGAGAACAAAGAACCTCATTTTGATCACTATATCTATGGACAACAGATCCCAAACGCTTTGCTCCGGCGATCCCCGAATATCCGCACGCGCTCACCTCCTATCCCATCCTAGAGTTGCCATCTCTTCCCTCCCATGAAGACCATCTGGCACACCCATTGAGATTTTCTTTCAATTCGAGTACTAACGGCCATGATCATGCATTAAGAGAAGTAAGGAGAGATTTATTGTGGCACATAATAAAGGCGGCAAGAAGAGTTGGGGAGTCCGAGTTCACCGGAATTGTGGTTGGGATCAAGAGGAGATAAGTCTTAACTAGCTTTGTCCACTGGGAGAAAGAAGTGATGGTTTGTGTTAGTGGTAACTTACATCAACACCACCCACCCTGCCCCGGATTGCTCGGTCCCTGTTGCCATCCTCTGCAAAGCCGACACCATTGGCCTCCAATTCAAAACCCTAGAATTTCCACATGACAAACCCCTTCCACCTCAAGCTTCCTAGATGCCGCCCCTCCCTCCCCAACATCCTCAATTCCCATACCACTATCATCCATGCCGAGCCCCATAAATGGACCTTCTTTGGCACTGCCATAAATTCCTCCAACAACCTCCACGTTCATCCAACAACCTCCACGTTCATGACTCATTGAACATGGAAGTACATCATGATGTAACAACTCGAGGCACTCCACCACATATAGCTTCACACCCACCCCACCCCACCCCGGATTACTCAATTCCTACTGCCTTCCTCCTCTTTGAAGCTGACGCCATTGACCACTAATCCCAAACCCTATATTTACCCCAGTAAACCCCCTACTCCTCAAGCCTCCAGGTCGTTGCCCCTCCCTCCCCATCATCGTAATCCTCCTCAACTCCTACACCAATGTTATCCCCGTCGAGCCCACAAATGGGACCCCTTTGTAACCTCCATCGATTCCGCGAACAAACTCAATGCCGGCGGGCTCACTAGACTTTAAGTGTATTGCGATGCAACAACTTGAGGGCCTCCGCCACCTCCGCATCTCCGTCTTCCCACCCAATTGTAATGTCTACCTCCCCTTCGTCCCCAACCTCCTCCCCAATGAGGAGATTGGTGATGGTGATGAATCATCGAGATTTGCAGCATCAAACACCTTGCAGTTGGTGTTGGGCGGCGTGAAGGACTGGCTTCACTTTGGTAGTACAGGAATGTTTACGGTGGGGAGATCGCCATGGTGGATTAGAATCAGCACAAGTAGGGCGCCAGGGCATAGGGTGAAGTTACATAATAACAATAACAATGCAATGAAGAATTCTGTAGGGCATAGGGTGAAGTTACATAATAACAATAACAATGCAATGAAGAATTCTGTAGAGAGCTGTGGAGGAAGGTTTTGGAGTCTGTTCGGTGTTTTTATGTGAAGCAGCGGGCAGTCAGGTGAGGTAGAATTAAAGGGAGTGAATTAACCGTTAACTTCTTAAATATCGAGATTTTTTATTAGAAATATGGGAAGAAACTTTTTGAAAATTGGGAGGTGATTTTTTTTAAGATTAAATTACCTTGACAGGTATTATTTGGATGAGATGGAATTTAATGACATTGTTAGTAGGAGGTTGATGACCAGAACAAAGGTTTATCTTCATTGTCTATCTCTTTTTGAAAATGGAAATAATGAACTGTTGACAGTGCGCTAATTTAATATAATTTAGAGCTCCTTATTGCCACTTTAATCCACCGGTATAAGAAACATCACTTAGATCCCTAATTTTGAGAAATCTCATCGTCTCCAATGAAAAAAAGATATTCCACTTTTAAGTCCTAAGTCTCATGAATAGCACTTACACTGTCTCAATTGATAGGTTAATATCGGTATTTAACAGGATCAATCCCCTAGAGGACAATGTCCTGCTAGTGATAGGGACATTGCCCTCAAGTGATAGAGAGTGCAAGTGATATTTTTGAGAGAGGGTTAAAGTGGTGGTAAAGAGCTCAATTAAGGGGTCTGAGGGTTAGTATACTTAAATTAAGTCGATTCAATAGGTTAATTAAAAAATCTCAATAAAAAATTACTGGTTTAAATTAAATGTGAATCTTAACTCAATCAGGGATTAGTTTGGGCCCCTTGTGCTTTTCTGTGGGGCTTTCCAAAAAACTGCATAAGATTTTAAGCAGCTCACGCATGGGTCGTTTCAATCCAGCTGAATCTGAATGAAATGATAAGCTTTATTCCCAGGTTTCTTGTTTCGTTACCCGAATTCATTGGAACCCAATCCATCTTCTACCCAGCTGAATTTGAATGAAATGAGAAGCTTTATTCCCAGGCTTCTTATTTCCTTCCACGAATTCGTTGGAACCAAAAAAAAAAAAACCGCAGCAGGAATCAGTTACAATCCGTCACATGTAATTTATCAAAAATCCCTACTATAAGTACGAGGGGGGAAAGGGGAGCCCAAACCAAGATGCAGTCACACTAGTATGTCAATAGGCACCAATCCATCGTGCTAGATGTATCTCGCTTCATATATAACTTATTTCATACTCTGATGCAGTAACTTAGGCCATGCACCAACCATCGATAGAGAGTGAAACCCAATTGAATACTTTCAATTGTTCAAAATACAACCTAAATGATAATATATTGCATGGATGTCATGAATAATTGGATAACAAAACCTAGTAGCGTGAAAAAAAATCAATAATAACTGAGATCTAGCTAGAAGAACCCTAGTTTTCGGAAAAATAACAAGAAGATCACACATCAATTGATTTCAGCAAACCCTAGAAAGAGCGGATCATCGAGAAAAGAAAACGGAGAGGAAGTTCGATCAATATTTGTACTTACCTGTTGCGAACGAGAGCAATCCTCAATTCACAGGCGGCGGCTAGGGGTTTGAGGGTTTTGGCATCGCCGAAGAGGAAGAGGGGTGGGTTCTCCGATGAGGATTTGGGGTTTATAATTGGTGAAAGAGTGAGCGTTAAATGTGGTTTAGGTGTTTTTTCTTAACTAACTTTTATATTTTATTTTCATTTTCCTAAGCCATGATGTATGCTCTCATCTGAATTATTTTTCTTTTTTTTTTCTTTTTCGTTTTCATTTTTGGGACATAAGACATCAATGAAGTGCTCCTAAGATAAAGCAAGATGTGTTTTTAGTTGAAATCCCCATAGGTACGGCACTCTAACTCAAAGTCAGTTTCAGAGATATGCTAGGAGACCAAAAGCACATAGGCCACTCCATAACAAGATATTCAATTTTTATCATTCCAAACAAAGAAAAACCAAATTACCAACCAATTTATGCGTATGGGTAAAATGAACTGGACTCCCTCTCCCTCTCTCAAAACCGTTACGTTAACTATATCAAAAGTTTGTTATCTGTCACTTGGGCTCTCTCTGCTCAATTATTACACCCACAACTACATCATGGGTTATGCAACTGACTGTTATCCGTCACTTGGGCCCTTGCTCTCTCAGCTTACCTCTATTGCTCATTCCTCTTTTACCTCTCCATAGTCTCCTCATTGTCAGGCAACCTATACAATAGGTTCTCAGGTAATCATCAAATCAACATTATTTATCAGGTTAGCTAATTTGGTGTCAGCGATTCACCTTCATATAAGATTCCTTTGTTATGAATGAGGTTAGTAACATGAACTCATAAATCACGACGTATCAAGAGTCGTTGGTCTCTGTATGAGAATTTCTTTGTGACTACTTGAGAGATGGTCGAAGAATATGTGCATCCTCTCATTTTCAGCTCGCCCAAGTTCCCAAGTCTTGAAATATTTGTTCAGGATATTTTTGGTTATGACTTATTGAATTCAAATTGCATATACCAGACTTTAGCATTATATCTATGATTCTTAATGGATGGAAGTTTATTTTCTGAATCTTTTTTAGGAAGGATATCTCATAAAATAACATTTAGCCAAATTCTATATTTCTCTATGTATTATCTATTCTTAGCTTAAAGGTACAAGAATTCAATATCTTTGTTTTGGATCTCAAATAACTAATGTATGTTTTAAACTTAACCTTACAAGCATTATCTTGCTGAATTTTTCTTATAAAACATTCTATGATGATTATTATTATAGAATGAGATTAATTTTTAATTTTTCCTATAAAGTATTTTCTGCTGATTATCATTATAAAATGAGAATATATTTTAGTGAATTTTCTTCTCCTATATTTTGCATGTGATTTCAGTAACATAAAATTTTATGTGTAACTTAATCAATAAAATGTTGAAATTTAGTTAGATGTTTTATTCCATTCAATTATGAATTTGATATTTTTTTTCTTTAAATTTGGTAAGATTTACAGTTATAAATTTATCGATTCATTTTCAATGCTTTCACACATGAACCCAAAAATCTCATTATCGGTCATGCTCTAATTATATGTGCTTTATTCTTATTTGGAGTGCAAGCTAAATAATATCAAGTGAAAAATAGCACCGAGATTGAGCTAGAGTGGTGTTATGCTTCAAGAATTTTATTTGGAATCATAAAAGTAATGTCCCAAAGCCTTAGTCAATGATTTTGAGTGCATATTATTAGGAGAGCATCTAGATTCATCTACAAAATTATGGAATAAAATATTGTTATCGAGTTTCACCAAATATAATGAAGAAACCATTAATGTGGTCAGAGATGGAAAGAAAGTTACCACTGGCGTTCTTTGATTTTGTTGCAAGAGTGCTCTAATAGCTTGAGCTTTAGACTAGATGCGTCGATCGATGTGTAAATGACATTCTCCATAACCTTGCTAATGAAAAATATGTACCATCCAATACAGAGGGACTACCTTCGTTGGTAATTCCAATAAAGAAATTTGTATAGGAAGAAAGTCAGTATTGGAAATTTCTATATACAACACATAATAAATGGTTATAAATATAAAAACTAAACATTTATGTCATACTTCAAACTTGTAATAATGTTTGAATAACTAAAATTTTGGATATCATATATAATTCACAATGTGATATATTAATTAGAAACCTTGTATGTAGACAGCAAATTTAAAGTAATGAAAGAAACCTTTATAAAAAATAAAAAATAAATTTAACATGAACATAATTTTCTTTGTTATAATGGATTATTATTTGTTTTTTATATAAGAAATATTTATTTATCATGGTATTTTATAATGTTAGGTTCAAATGTTAGAAAATATCGCTTATATTAACTTTTAAATTCGGTATTTAGAGAGATATTTATGTATTGTTCTTAATGTTTAGATTCATGTACTATTCTTAATTATACACTTAACATTTAATTGATAAATAAGATTAATGTATCCAACCCTAAGTAATTGGGAGTAAGGATTGGTTTGGATTAGTGTTTAAAGATATACTCGTGGTATTGATCTGGCAAAGTTGTGGTATCTTAAAATATAGGTTATTTCTAACCTTAATGAGTATATCACACACTTCACTAACATGAGAAAATATATGGTCAGAAATATTATAGTTGACTCAAGGTCTTGGTTGAACCTACAAGGAGAAGAACTTGGACCTTCATCTAACTTACACAGTCTCTAAATCAAATCAGAATTCAAACATATACTTAACACAAGTGGTGGATAAAAATGAGGTTTCATTTAGACCAAAGAAAAGAGGTCTCACTAGCTAAGAAATTCAATAGTTCAATAAGAGAATTTCAATACTAAAATAATACCTAACAAAATATATGTACTCTAAAATAATCAAGATATAATGAAGTAAAATCACTTGCTAGTAGGTTTGTTAAGTCTTTCAAAGGCCAGTAGGACTTGTGATTCACTACCAAAGATCTTCTATAAATTAACTAACCCCCATCCCCCCCCCCCCCAACACATGTCATTAAGGTACTTACTCAAGCATCAATCAAGAAGAAAAATATAAAAGGTATAAAATATGTGAATATAAGATAAAGATAGGTTCTAGTGGGTTTTCTTGCCAATGTGTCTCCCGACTATTTACCCACATTCCCCTAAACTAAAGTAAAATTAGAAATTAATTTAGACTTAAAATGACCACTTCCAAATCAAAATTATGATAGGAATCCAGCACATAAATACTAGGGGTGGCAAAAGAGGAAGGAAAATTATTAGCAAAATCCATAGTAATATATAGGGAATATGCTCACTAACTCAGGCGACCCCAACCGACATCCTAGTGATTCTAGCACACGAATATTGTTACACTCAAATTAAGGCATCTCTCTCCCTATATCTCTCCCTAAGTGTGAAATAAGAGTAACTCAAATATCCTAAGTATGTGCACTATAAAAAATGCAAAGAAAGAAGTCACTTCTATTAACTTTGTTTTGTCATACAAATTGTTATAATTATACCAAGTAAAATAAATATATAGTGTATTACAGATGATAGGCACTTCTCCATAGTTCTAGATGATGATTAGTCACTCATTGAGAGTGATATTACACAAAAATTTATGGAAGTCATCCTGAAAGTTCTCCAAATTGTGAGAAATAAGAGTTCTCCTCCTCTACACCTCTCGTTCACTTTCCTCAAAGTGGTGTCTAATCAAGTGAATTACATAGGAATTATTAGGTATCCCTTTTATAGAGATCTATATGAAATGATTCTTTAATCAAAGGTAGGAGGCACAATCATTCATAAAAAATTTACTCGTATGGACTGTATGGCCATACGGTGAATCTTGCAATCGCATATCTGTATAGATGTCTTTTTTAGATGGAAAATTCTTAGATAATTTCAACCACACATTTACTCGTTCAGCCTCATACATCCAGTCATACGCTGGTTGTGTGACTGCACAAAGGTAGTATACTTATTTATTGTAGACCTTTATTTATGGGTTATTTTATGCTTCAACCTTTGTATTTTTCTTTGTGTACTCTTATGTAATGATGCTTGATATAATTCGATATTTGTCTCTTATCTACATATCACAAAATATCTCTCCTCAGAGCTCGCTTTTAAGGTCCTTCAAAATGTTCTTTTATCTCTTTTTAGTGTTATCTTTTTTATTTTCATATACAATAAGTACCCATTAGTATGGAGATAAATATTATATAAATGTTTAGAATGTTACAAATTATAACAAGTTAATCATTCTCTTTCAAGTGTGATCAGAATTCCTTGGATGTTATATGAAAAATATTATTCTTTATTGTATATCATCATGATCTTATATAAATCTATGTTCCTATATCATGTATCATTATAATCAATTAATTAAAAAAAATTCTTCAAAAATAATTAAAGTAGGTAAAAAGAAAATATAAGAGTGATTATATCACATGAGAATCTAAATGTAATATAGAAAGTTAATCAATTTTGTTGCAACTTTGACCTTATATCATTATGAGATTTCAAATATTTATTGTATTGGTCATCAAGAATGGACTAGATGCATAAATTATCTCTTCATGTCATATTAGATATTTAAAATATTAATGATCTCTTACATTCACTGATATGCATTATGATCATAAATATTAGTTCTTCGTGAGAATATGACTCGTGTTAAGATAATCCTATAAAATATAGTTGATACATTATATAATGATTGGGAATATGTTATTTGGTTATAAAAATTGATATATATCCAGATATAAACATAATTTATAAATTCACTTGAATAACTTTAGTCTCTTTTCTCTCCTTAACACTCATGTTACACACTTGTTTCAAGTAGCTTAAGTAAACATTCAAAATTATAGAGTTCTCTATTATATTAAAAATCTTATTTTGCCTTGCTAAACTAGAGTCGGTGGACATAAAGGAGATGTTGATATATTAAAAGGGAGAAATAAATAGTGTTATTGAATAAGAGAATATAGGGCTTGGGCATGATGGAGTTAATGTCGATATCATGGAGTAAAGGATGACCAAAGAGTGATGCTTATGCAATTGCTTTATTATAGGTCTCTTTAATGTCATGAAAGATGAATGCCATGATGAAATCATTTTTCTCATTATTAAAAAATATATGAAGATGTTATAAGCCATTGTTGGGGCAAAGTAGAGTTTCTTGTCACAACAAAACCATCATTCTACCTTTCTAGACTGGATTCGTTGAACATAAAGAAGAAGTCAAATTGTATAATTAAAAGGATACTTTGAGAATTTTATGATGAAGAGAATAAATTAGTCTTCATAATGATGAATTTGATGTTAATGACATAGAGTAAAAGATGATAAAAGTATGATATTATGGCAATCTCTCCACTATAGATGGCTTAAATAACATAGACGGTAAATGTCAGATTAGTATTTTTTTTCTCATTATTATTAATAGAGGAAGAAGCTAAAGGATATTGTAGTAATGAGGTATAGTTAATCAGTGGTAACATCCCTCCTAGTTGGTAGACTTGCTCGATAGAGATGGTGAAGAGAGTGGGTAGTGGTTCATTATACATATCGATGATTTATGGGGATATATGAAGAACTTATTATAGTATATTTGCATGAATATAGGATGGAGAGGCTAGGAGTCGTGGACCTTACTAAGACACAAAATTGTGTGGTTGTCGAATAGGATAAGGGAGAGGTGGTATAGGATCTTGAGACTTAAGTCAATAAAAAATACCAAGAGTGATGATGTTTCCATATATGAGATCATGTGATGGTATAATAATGAATATTGATTGACTCCTAATAATATGAAGATGATATGGTGAACTGGGCAGTTTTAGGGATTTAACAATATGAATCCAATATATACAGAGGTGTGGGGAAAATTTATGGATAGGAGAGAGTAACAAGAGAAAATTATGACATGGTTATTAGGTTTACCTTTATATAGTATTTCTATGTCAAGATGCATATTTGAGTGGGATTTTGTTATGGGTTTAGAAAATTACCCTCTTCATTTTTTTATGATTCTTTGTGCTTAATGACTCAATAATTTGCCATAGATCTGACCCATTTAATCAACATAGAAGGGATATATTAAATTATATTATATTATATATATTTGTGTGTGTGTGCACTTTATTTTTTTATAATGGGATTCATTTTTTATTATGTGATGACTTCCGAGGACTTATGAGCTTCCTAAGAAGTCTTGGTTTTATGGTAACTTCTTGATTCTATTATAAATATGTTGTTATATGAATTAAATGAGATGATTTTTTTATTATGTGGAGACTTTTGGGATACATCATAATTTAGAAGTAATATGAATTAAATAGTGTTGGAAATAAATTTTCTATTGGTCCTACCATTTTAGCTCACCAACCAAGACATCAACCCAATTGTTGGTGTAGATAGGCCGCAATACCAATAAGTCACATTAACAAAAATCCAAACAAGAAAGTACATGCATGAACATCAAGCTCAACATTCTACCTTGAGAAGATTTTCTTCAACTCCTTTGTATTATAGGAAATATAAGGCATCAATATAGGTGTGTCCCCTTTCATCTTGTGTAAACCTTAAAAGTTTTCCTTTATTTCTTATATTTTGTTTTCATGCTAGTCAGTTTAGTTATTTATTTATGAATTTATCATCTTGCATTGATTGAGAAAGATTTGGTTTCGAGTGTACCTTAGATTAGAGGTGAGAGGCAAAAGTGTTTGAGATTATTAGACTTACAGAGTTGAGCATGTTATAGGATAAGATTATGGGTGAAGATTAAGTAGGTATTGGATTTAAAGCATTGTAGTATGGGAGTCAAGTATTAGCAGGAGTTAATTTTGTTTTAATTATCATTGTATGTTTAGGAGTAAGTGGGGGAAGCGAGGAGTTATAATCAATTAGGGAATATCTTAAAACTTAAAACATCTAAAACTATTAGAACTCGAGGGATAGGTTAACTCAATTATAATTTCAATACTTGGGAGGGGACAACTATAAATTTACCCTCAAAACTCATGTATGTCAATTAAGGCATGGGATAAGAAAGTGGCCAAGCTGGTAGTCAACTAGTGAGAGAGAGAGGAGCATTTAACACTCCCCCTGTCTCTTTTTCTTTCATGTTTTGATCTCTAAGATAACCCATTATCTTCTCTGCCCTTCTTCGATAAGCAATGGAGGTTCTATATATTACAGCAACGATATAAGCCTGGGTCTCGAGGAGGTGGAGAATTAGGACAAAAAAGTGTGACATGGATAACCTGTAGTGTGCGAAGTATTTACCAATAGGATTAAGATATTAGGATATAGATAGAAGAGACTACGACGAGGAGTCATATTCGAATCCCACACAATGATTCATTTTTACATTTTTCTTTGAATTTCTTTGAATTTGTTGTTTAAATAATAAATAAAAACTTAAATTAGTTGGGATGGGGTGAAATGAGGACATTGAGGCTCAATTGAGTTAAAATAGTGAGCGTATAGTTATTATTCTGATTTACTAAAGTTATGAAATAAATCAATATAGTTTCTTTATTAAGCTGAAATTAGATATATGTCTTTGTTGTTCTGATTTGTTGAAGTTATAAAGTGAATTCATATAGCTTATTCATTAATTTGAGATTAAATATATGTATTTAATGTTTTGATTTGTTGAAGTTGAGAAATGAATTCATATAGCTTCTTTCGTAAGCTAAGATTATATAGATGTATTTATTTTTCCAATTTGGTAAATTTATGAAACAAATTCATATCAATTTTTTATTAAGCCAATATAGATACATGTATTTATTGTCTTTATCAGTTAATGTCCTAATATATATATATATATATATATATATATATATATAGTCTTCTTTATTAAGCTGAGATTAGATACATGTATTTGTTGTCCTTATTGGTTAAAATTATGATATGAATTCATATATTTTATTTATTAAGATGAGATTAGATACACATAATAAATATCATGCATTGTTAAAGATGAGAAATAAATGCATATCACTTTCTATATTAAGCTGAATTTAGAGAAAAATAGGTTGTCTTGATATGTTAAAGATCTGAAAATGAAATCATATTACTTTTTATATTAAGATAGGTTTAAAGATAAATACTTATTGTCATGATATCTCAAAGATATGAAATAAATATTACTTATGTATTAAGTTGAAATTAGAGACATATGAATGTTGTCTAGATTTGTTGAAGGTATGAAGTGATTTATTTAACTTTCTATAATACGATGAGTTAAGAGAAGTTTAATTGGTATCTCGATTTATTGAGTATCAAATTAATTCATATATATATATATATGTGTGTGTGTGTGTGTGTGTGTGTTAATGTCATGTTTGGAAATCTTTAAGGACTGGCTTAATTTCTTGATATATATATATATATATAATTT
>JAUHJX010099978.1:0-17920 GCA_031763035.1 Lilium candidum | reverse complement strand
AATACTTATATATATATATATATTATTTTAAATATATATATATATATATTTATTTATTTATTTTTATATTTTATTTTAAATATATATATATATATATATTATTTAAAAACATGGAGAGAGAGAGAGAGTGAGACGTGTCTCCTTAAGTGAGATGACTCATAGATCCTAGAGAATTTAATGACAGTGCTGAAATGAAAAAATAAAATATAAAACTGAAATGGAGAAAATTGTAAGCTTGAGAAAAACTAAATTATAATTATTAAAATAGAAGAAAATATACTTTTACAAAATTGAAGAGAAAGAAAAAGGTTATAACACCGAAAGGAAAGACCAAAAGCACAACTCCAAGCTAAAGATGACAAGTACTAAGAAAAAGCTCATCAGGGCTTTTTTTCTCATACTTGCTCTCTCTAATAATTAGTTATCCACTCATCTCTTTCTTCCCTTCATTTTTTTATCCTCTTATGTTTCTTTCTCTCTTTGGTTTTCCCATCTCTTTTCTCTTATCCTCTACCTCCCTATTTATACACAATAAAATATCTTGTACTGATTATAACTCTTGAGAATATTCTTTCTTCTAGAAGCTCCTTGGAATATGCCTTTGGATATGCTTTATAATATGCCTTTAGATATTCTTTGGAATATGTCTTAGAATATTTCCTCTTGTATATTTAGCAAATTATTTATTTATTATTTACTTATATATTTATTTACTTATATATTTATATATTTATTATTTATTTAATTATTATATTTTTAATTTTTTAATTATTTTTTTAAAATTTTATTTTTAAAATTTTTTAAAGTTTTATTTGTACATAAAATATGTAATTAGGAGAAATTCATCATAAGATAAATAAAATATTAATTATATATATTAAATATCATATTTATGTTAATTTATTTATAATAACATTAAAAAAAATAGTTAAAGAGAGGTACCCTTCAACCCTGACTAAGTCAGTAAGTGCAAAAAGTAATTTATTGAGTGATGACTTTGCCCTTTTATCCTTTCAATGAGGAATAATAGAGCCACTTTACTACATTATCCTTGACCAGTCATTGAATTTCTCATGACTGATGTTTTGGTTCATACATTGAGTTATATTGTTCCTCATATTTAGGATCATAAGGATGTAGAACATTAGTCAACTAAGAATATCAACTAAGAATACTTATCTGCATTAGCTTACTTGGATAAGAGCAGATAACTAAGCCCTAGTCCACCTTCCACCTAAAAAATAAAAGAGAAAAGAGAAAATCTCATAGTTAGTTACTAATATTATAAGATAATCATGGCATATTCCCTTATACAACTACCATATACCCTCCATCATGCATAGATTTACATTTATATTCATGTTATACTAAATATCTCAAATACTACAAGATCACGAATCTTTGATAAACTTGGACTATAATAATGACAAAATAAAAGTTAACTTATTAGATGATATCATTGTCGATTTGATCTAGGGGTGCAGTTATCACAAAGAATCCTCAGGTATCTGATCCACTTAAATGTCTCATCTAGTAAGCTTCTACAAATAATGTTTTCAATTATACATTTAATTAACATATTGCTCTTACTTTCCACATAACAAGATAAAAAGTGATTTTAATTGTAGAATAACCAAACAAACCAAAAGATATTTATGTTCATATAAAAATAATTGAGTGTGATAACATGAATTATTGTATTCTTATCTCTTGCATCAAGATATGCTAAGGATAGAGTCCAACAATATACAGTCAGGATTTTATCACCCATCCGTGGCCCATAAATTACAAAATATCCAGCATATTATCCCAAGCCTAAATCCATAAAAGCAATAAGACATTATCCAATTTAAGGAGGTCATTATTTATGTTCTTTATGATGAAAATAACCACCCAATTGAGCAATATCCGAGATTGACTAACTTCAAAGTCGAGCAAGTAAATACCTTCGGTGTGTTTTAGAAACTGACCAATGACACATACAATAAAGGGTGAAAGAATCAACAAAATACATATTGGAAATAATAAGCCCCAAACATGAACCACTACCAAAATAGTGTATACCATTATTTGCTACAAATAACTTGACTCCCAACCCTCATGCTCAGTCGTATGTCCCACCCACTCAGTGTCCACTTACCACTGATGAGAAATTGAATAAGTTACTCGCATATTAGAATGAATTCTTCCAAGTCTAGAAACAAACAAATAAAAAATATAACCAGGTAATTATGAAACTTGAGACCCAAATAAATTAGATCTCTCTTTAAATTGGCTAATAGGAGAAGGGAAAATTCCTAACTCAGATAGTGTCAAATCCAAGGGGAACTAATATGATCAAAAATAATACTAGAACATAATTTGGGGCAAGTAGTAGTAACTCAAGGCCATCTTATAAAGTTTAGGCCATCCACATATTGCGATATAGTAGGCAGGTTGATAATCTTATACAACCTCTGACCCTTGATGACTCACCTCATAAATAACAACTACCCACTACTACCTTGGAACCGCTTGTTTAGACTACCTCACCGATCAACAGTCACAAGGTCACCCTTTCCAATCCACAATCCATCACTCATATTCTAAAGATACTCTTTCTAATTAGTCTCCAACCTACTCGAGACATGTTCAATTTTGATGACATATTTGAAGTTTTAAAAAATACTCTAATCAACATATATTTTCTTGATATAATCAAATAGATCCGACCTACTCCAAGTTTCTCAAGCTCCTTATCACTGCAAAAAGGATAACCTTGCCCTTCATGAAGTTGTTATGGTCGCATAATCAATATACCTCATCCAACAGACCATAGCACAAAAATTTAGGGATCTAGAATACCCTGCCATTTCGGTCAAAACTGGGAAAATCTTTATTAATAAATACCTCTTATACCTGGGAACAGTTTGAATTTATATCCATACTCAATATACAAATAACAAGGTTTTGGAAAACTATAACCAACTAACATCACATTATGATTGACTGATAAATCGGTTAAGATTCCCAAGAGGAAAATTACAGATGTTATTTTGAAGGTAAATGGATTCTACTGCCCAACCAATTTTTTGATGCTCAATATCAAACATATCATTAATCCTGAAACTTATATCCCTGTGATTTTAGGTCATTCATTCTTGATAACTATTGATACCATTTCTGATACATAAATGGAGTCATATCACTCTTGTTCAATAATATGAAAATCAATTATAACATCTCTGATAACAACTCTCAAACATATCAGTTTGATAACTTTGAGGAGGTTAATATAATTAATCACTGTGTCAGCTCAACCTTTGATGCCCCAGACATAGATGACCCCCCTGAGAGATGTTTAGCCCATTTCAATGTTGATTTCAATATTAATGAGGTTTATCTATAAGGAATAATTTATTAGATTCGACCAAAATTTGGACACCAAAATAATACACACCTCTAAAAATATCACTACCTTTGGAAACACATTTGTCACGCCATTGTCCTAGCCCTTGTCCAATTCCTACCAAATATTCATCTCCTATCCAATAATCAAAATTGACTCTCAAACAACTTCTAAAAACTTTAAAAATAAGCATTTATGAAGATTCTGACACTTTATCAATCATCATTTCATCAAAATTAAGTAAAGACCATGAGAAAAAACTTCTTCAAGTACTAAGAAAAAATTGTGAGGCCGTCGATTGGTCCCTGGAGGACATCAAGAAAATCAACCCTTTTATAGTCATACACCAAATTCATCTTGAGGAGGATATAAAAAAAATCCAGAGAGCTACATAGATGATTTAATCCTACATTGAAAGAAGTTGTGCATGAAAAGGTCATATAACTACTATATGCTGGAATCATATACCTGATTTACGTCAATGGGTTAACCCCATCCATATAGTTCCTAAAAAGTCTGGAGTTACAGTAGTTACCAACGAACATAATAAATTGATCTCTCTATATATAGACTAGTTGGCACATTTGTGTTGACTATAAAAAAACTCAATGCTTCTACTCAAAATGATCATTTACCTCTATCATTCATCAATTAAATACCGGAACAGTTCGTAGGCCATGCTTACTACTACTTCCCTAATGGATATTCCATCTATAATTAAATCATGATTTTATGTGAGGATTGGGAAAAGACACCATTTACATGCCCCTTTGGCACATTTACTTATATGTATATAACCTTTGGGATATATAATGCACCGACAACCTTTTAGTGGCGAGTTCTAAGCATTTTATCTGACATGGTGGAACATTTCTTGGAAGTGTTAATGGATGATTTCTCCATCTTTAGATCAAGTTTTGATGATTTTTTGTACCACCTAACACTTGTGTTGATTTAATACAAGAAAAAGCACTTGGTTCTGAACTGGGAAAAATGTCACTTCATGTCACCTCTAGTATTATGCTCAAACACATTATGTCAAGCAAGGGTATTGAGGTTGATAAATCCAAAGTTGACATAATTTCAAACCTTCTACCTCTGAGAATAGTTCGGGAGGTACGTTTCTTCCTAAGTCATGCTGGTTTCTATTGACTATTCATCAAAGACTTCACCAAAATTATGAAACCTTGTATGATTTTTATATAATTCATCTTCAATGAGTCATATTTAGTCACCTTCAGCAAACTCAAAACTGGACTCATTTTTGCGCCAATCATTCATCCACCCGATTAGAGCAGACCATTAGAGGTCATGTGTGACACATCATATTATGTTATTAGTGTGGTACTAGGATAACAAGTGGATAATCTTGACTATTTAAGTAAGGTTCTTAATTATGCTCAGCTCAATTTCCTGACTACTGAAAATCAGTTGCTTCCCGTCATCTATGCCCTCGACAAATTCTATCCCTATCTTATAGGAACTAAGGTGTCATTTTCATATATCATGTGACATTGAAATATTTACTCACATAGAAAGATGCCAAAGTCTGTTTGATCATATGGATTCGACTTCTCCAGGAGTTTGATTTGGAGATTTGAGACCAAAAAGGAAATGATAATGTGGTTGTTGATCATTTATCTTGAATAGTTATTGAGACAACTATTGAATCTTTTCTTATCTTGGAGACTTTCCCAGGTGATAAATTTTTTGAGATCTCCCATAATATAGTTCCTTGGTATATTGACCTAGTTAACTACCTTGTTATGTGACAAATGCCTGACTATTGGACTAAGTAAGAGCGTAATTGTTTCCTCTCTCAAGCTCGTTGGTACTTTAAGGATAACTCATACTTGTTTGAATACTACTTTGATCAAGTAATTTATCATTGTATCCCAGACCATAAATAATAATTCAGCCTTTTATTCTACCACTACTATGTTTGTGGTAAATATTTTAGTGGGAAGAAGACCACTGTCAAAGTTTCACAATGTGACTTGTATCGACCCAATGTCTTAGGATGCCCAATACTTTTATAAAATATATAACATATATTAATGGCTTAAAAAGATCATAAAGAAGAATGAAATGCCTCAACACCCAATTTTAATCATCAAAATTTTTAGTGCATGGGTCATTTATTTTATGGGACCATTCTCAAATTCTCATGAGAATTTGTACATTTTGGTTATGATGGACTATGTGTCGAAATGGATCGAAGCTATCACATACAAAATAAATGACCATAAGATGGTGGTTAACTTCTTGAGAATACACATCTTTACTTGTATTGGAACATAACGAATAATAATTAACGATGGGGTGGCCACTTTTGCAATAGGGCTTTCACATAACTAATGAATAAATATGGAATCACTCACAAAGATGTAACACCCTATCACCCATAAATAAGTGACCAAGTTGAGGTATCCAATCAAGAAATTAAGACCATTATAGAAAATATAATTGACCGAAACTGCAAGAATTGGTCATTACGTTTACCCTATACTTTATGGGCCTACAGTACAACCTTCAAAACTCTTATCGGTATGTCTCTTTTCTATTTGGTGTTTGGAAAACATTATCACTTGTCAATTGAACTTGAGCACAAAGCTTATAAGTGTCTTAATTTCAATCTGGCAAAAGTTGGGGAGTAGAGAAAGCTCCAACTGTGTGAGCTCGATAAGCTCAGAAAATATGATTATAACTGTATGAGCTCGATAAGCTCAGAAAAGATGCCTGCAACTATGTGTTACACTATAAAGACCGAATGAAAGTCACTTACGATAAGTTGATCCTACGCAAGGATTTCAACATTGTTCAAAAGGTATTACTTAATTATTCTCATTTGTATATATTACCAGGGAAGCTTAAATCATGAAGGAATGGACCATACATCATTATACGCACTTACCCTTACAATAATACTGAGCTTCTTAATCCACACACTCAATCCATATTTCAAGTAAATGAACATCATATGAAACCATATATTGATCACATACTTTTAGATATTAAAAAAATAAATTTAGAAGACACGAGCATGCAGGGCATAATACATACGCATATTGAGGTATATGGGTAATTTAAGTTTGGTAGTATGTATATATATGTGTGTATGTGTGTGTATATACATACACACGCACTCACATTATATTTCTCTAAAAAAATATTTTTGAGAGTTTTATCTGGCTGAAAGTATTAAACTTAGTGCTCTTGAGAGACACCATAAGCTGTTTAAATATTGCAATTAATATATTTTTTAAAAATTCAAAATTTTCATCATAGGATGTTCTACTATAGGGTTATTTAATATTCTTCATCGTCATAACCTGTCTATGACAGTTATAAATCTGGGTATCTATTATAATGAAATACCCGACTAACTTTCTTCAAATAAAAACTCCACTTTCAATCAAACTCAAAAACTACGGTTTGACTTGACATAGTAACCAGAATCCCTAAAATGCTAGTTGTTAGGAATGGGTTGGAGAAAATTCTATATAGTAACCAAGTATCCTTGGTACATTAATTTATGACCTAATGATTTATCAGATGAGACCCTTAGTATTATAAGTTATGTCTGTGAAAATATGGATGCTTGCCCAAAAAAATTGAAGAAGGAGAAATAAATACTAATATGTACAAAAGTAGGGATATAAACAAAAGTCCAAATAAATGAGAAATTTAAACATCTAGTTAACTTCACAAACATAATCACTACCCAAATGTGGATGATAATATGACTATGGCATCGACTTCGTAAAGTTAATGGAATGTAAAAAATATTACCTTTATGTTATCCTCATAAACCTAAAATGCTAGAAGAATGTGAAGACAATTATGTGTTAAGCAAACATTAATGATGACTGTAGAAGTTATTTTGTTATACCTGTTGTTATAGATAAGTATATGAGAAGTAGAACAATAAGTGTAACAAGAGAAATAATTAATATGAAGATAATTTTGATGCCAAGTGATGAGATGTGTGGATGTGGAAATGGGTGACCTCCACTTGTGAAGTAGATGACTCAGAGTATTGTATCCTACATCTTTGGGGGGTGAAGTAGAGGTAACCCCTTGTGAAGGAATCACCTACTCCACTCAAAAATCAGAAGTGCTTTAGGTGCATATGTCGTTGAGGCTCATATTTTTTTGTATATAGTAATATGATGTTGATGGTTTAATATTGTGATTAAATATAGTAGTAGTAGATATAATATGATGGTATATATGGGTATGTAATAAGGTGATATTGTGGTAATAATAATGGAGGAATAAGGGGGAGAGAATGGGGAAGAGAGGAGGTGGTTTGATGCGGATGGAGATGGAGATGGTGAAAAGGAGACGGAGAAGAAGTGTGAGAGAAATAAGTATCATGGAGAGAGGATGGGGGTTAGGTGGTCGGATGGATGAAGAAATATGAAAATAGGGGAAGAAGTGGTGGTTTGGATGGAGTGGAGAAAGTGAAAGGGAATAAAGATTGAAGAAAAGCTGAAGGGTTGGAGAAAGACCCCGGTTTCGGATAAAAGAGGTTGACCATTGGGATTGTGTGGACCAACTGATGTGGCACCTTTACGGCCAAATATATTTAGTCAATTTATATTTTATGGAATAAAAAATATATGCCACATCAGTTGGTTATACACGAAATGCTTTTTTTTGTTTAAACTCGAGTCGTTGGGACGGTGAGAAAAATGAATTTTAAAATATTTCTTTTTTCGAGAATAGGCTTGGCCTTCAGGGTGTATGGTCGGAGTGCTGTGTGTAGGAGGCAGGTGGTGGGCCTGCCTGGCTCGATCTCCAGACCGCATTTAATGCGGCCGAATCGGTTGGCATGGGCCTGTATTGGGAAGCAAAGAAGGGGCTCGGTATGAGGGGCTGGCGTGCCCGAAAAATAAAAAAAATTAAATTTTCTCTTTCGATGTGGTGGGGACTACATAGTAGGCTCACGGGCTGAGTGGGTGTTGGAAAGTGGGGTTCAATGGAGTTTAGCACGGGGTGGATTAGAGTTTGTGAGTGGGGTAATTATTTCTACACACCACTAACATGTATGCAATTATTGCCCAAATTAGTAAAAATCCAAAATGAGAGAGATATAAAGCCAACCCAAAAGCCTAAATTGGAACCCAATTGGTTAAATTTAATTTCCTTGTTTGTAAGCATTTGATTGGGATTTGTGCGGAATGCGGTATATATTGGAGGAGGTAGAGGGAGGTATGCGGGCCCCGCATGCTAAGAGTGGACAGAGGATTCAGGTGTAGGGAAAAGAAAGAAATTAATTTTTCTCTTTTGAAATTTTAGGTCTCCGTGAGGGATAGGAGAGCAGGATGTGGGGGAGTAGTGGGAGTTTGGATACTTTTTAAAAAGAGACCCTAAATTCTTTTCAAATTATAATCTTATTTCAAATTCATTTCAAACTTATTTTTAATCCAAATTTTTTTTCAATTCAAACTTATATATATAGTCCAAAGTTTTAACTCCAAATTCATTTTATAAAATTTTCTTTTTAAATTCATTTTAATTCGAATATTTTTAATCCAAATCATTTTATATTTCAAATTTATTTCATTTTATATTTTCAATTCATTTTATAAATTCATTTTATATTTATATTTTTTAATCCAATTTTAATTCATTTATATTTTAAATCTAAATTATTTTTAATTTTTAATTTTAATTTTTATATTCAATTGCTTTAATTAACAAATCTTAATATTAAATATTTCCCCGGTCATACTTAATAAATTTTCTAAAGACTTGTCAATTATGAGATTTTTGTCAAATAATTTTGGTCAAGGGTGCAGAAATGATGATGGACGGTTAAGGGCAGGGATCATGTGGTCTTAATAATGAATGTTTGTCCTTGAACTCCTGACACTTCCCTTCTGCTTTCTTGCTTTCTTAAAGTGTCCTCAATTATCATATGATACATGTTGGGAAGGTCAAGGGGATGTGTTCCATGATAAATTCTTTCAGGGCACCCTCATATGATCAAGAGCAACCATAAGGCCAAGTCAACACTTAGGACACCCATGGTCAATATGAAATCTATTTTTCTCTCTCAACTCTCCTCAAGGTTTAAGTTCACAAAGTTTTTTTAGTAAGGTAAGAGTCATGAAAAATGTCCACAAGGCCCTCTTTGGTCCAAATATTACTCAGAGGGTTAAGGTGTCACTAGGAACACCCAAGGGTCAACAAGGTCCATATGATGATGATGGGGTCCTAGATTCTCTAAGCTCTCTTTCTCATAACTTATCTCATGTTTAATCACCTCAATGGTCACTCGATGTATCAAGGATGGATCTAGATGATGAATGTGTCCTTAGGGCACCCTAATTACTCAGGGCATCCTTAGGAGTCAAGATGGGATTTTTCTCTCAAAAGAGTCAGATGGAGGAGTCTATATCTTTAGGATTGTCAATTGTGCTTAAGTCTATATCACATGTGCCTGTGATCATATTGTCAAGGAATTATGCTCTTTTGGTGGTTTTAGTCATGATTTGATGAAAATGTTCATATGAGAAGCAAGTGGTCTAATAGTGCTAAAGGCATGTATTTAGGGTTATTAGAAGTTCATTTAGGGGAAAAAGGTAGATGAAATGTTGAAATTGTGGCTTCAATAATGACACAATGAGTAAAAGGTATTTTCTAAAGAGAGTAAATATCATGTAGGTCATTAAGTATGTGGGACCCTAATTTTTAACTCCCTGTGAACCAATTCCACCCCACATAAATGTAAATTGAGCCTCTGGTATGAACATAATATTGGTAAGAATTTTGATTTTTTTAAGAAAAAAAAGCAATATTTGTACTGAATATTTGAGCACCAATGTGCTAAGTCATAATATATCATCACATTATTAAAACCCAACATCTGGGTTGACCTTTGGGGACTAGGTTTAATAGTTCATCTTTTATTTTGGGCTAAAATATGTATATTTATGTATACATACCTCCTACACATATATTATTTAATCTGCCTCTAAATTTTATGGGTATATTCACTACAAACCCTCATAAGACAACACTCATCCGCTAGGGTAATCTACATATTTAATTACTTATTGCATATGCTAAGTATAATCATGATGCATGCAAAAGTGAGTTATGATTTTTGTTTAAATAAAATATCCAACCCTTCCGCTTCATAAATTATATTTTGCTTAAGGACAAACAAATATTCAAGTCTAAGGTGTGATAAGCACCCAAGAGTGCATTAAATCAATGATAATGACTCTAAATTATGTATTACCTTCGTCTATCTCTCGTATTTTGTCAAAGATTGATAAAATTATGCATTACGTATGCATGCATATAATAACCCTTCTTTTGACTAGATTCTTGGAAACTTTATGCATGATGACTTATGACGATGAACTACCTACGAGTAATATAAACGATCAATCTGGTCATCAATGTGTATCGTCATCATCAATAGTAGATATCCTTACCAAACTAACATCATTATCATCCATGCGCACCAAGGTATGTACTATCGTCAAAGCAACGACACATAAACTATCAACACCAACATCGATATTACATCACCACATCCAATTGATCATTTGAATTAGTGTGAGATACCCGCCTCCCCATATTTCCAAGGTCTAAAATTAACTTTATGGAATATAAATAAAAGAGAGGAGCAAGGAATAAATAATAACAGGAGATACCCCCAGTATCCTCCCTCCTCAATCCACCTTCTCCTCAACCTCCCAATATTCACAATCTAACCCCAACACTCCTCACCACCCAGGGAACCCCCAATGATGGGCACCCCATAATAATCACCCAAATATTCCTAACCCCACAAATTATATTATCTTCTCTTATTCCCTTTATGTGCCCACCCACATGCCCACCACATAAATTTTCTCTGCTTCCCCGTGCACCATCTAGTTATCCCCCCTCCACTCGCATATCATTGAGTGTCACCCCATCACACCACCACCCCACTCACACCACGTCATACATCCCACCACCCCCTCCCATCCATTAACCCCCTTAACCCGTTCCCTCTCCTCTCCCACTCTCCCACTATTCCCTCTCCCATCTCTCCTCTCCTCGATCCATGGAAATAAAGGTCCCGAGCTCCCATCCTTTCCCCTACCATCTTATTACCAACCCCGACACCTTCCTTACCTGTTATGTTACCTCCCTGATATAACTGATATGCTGCCTCTCTACCCTCTTGAAGACACCACCCATCTCCTCCACCTTGAATTTAAAGCTCAAAGTCCTTATACAAAGTGGAAAGATGATGAAGATGAAAGTGTGCTCTGGATCTTGGGTCCTGGATGCAGAGTCCTGAGATCAATCCTCCTACTGCTCTAGTTCTACTTGCTAGATTGGATCAGATATACTTTGTGTGGTGTTTTTTATTTGGTTCATTATAAGTTTATTATTTTTTAGTCAAGCTTGGATCAAGATCGATTAATCACCATTTTAGGTGAACTGAGCTCGACTTGCTACTGAATCCTATGTATGTTAAAGTTTTATTTTTTGGGGGTGATTTTATGAACTTGTTCGAATTTGAGTTGAGCTTAATGTACTTATCTCACTGTATTTGGATATTTTTTGGAGTTCAATTATGTTTTAGTGATGTATTCTGATAATTTTTTGGTTGTTCTTATCAACTACATCATTGATCCTCAGGTTTGGGGTTAAATTTGATTTCAGATTATTTATCTTACTGGTGTTAAAGTTGTGCGTTCACTAAATTGATCATTTTTTATTTGGTTTTACTAGTTCTTGGATTGTTGCATATTGTTTATGTGTTAAAAATGCAATAATATTTTTCCTAAGAAATTATTGTTTGTTTGTGTTTGAGGTTTGAGTTTATAGTATATGTCTAGATTTAGATTTTTATTTCAATTTCAGATTATTATTGGTATATTGTGGGGTTTGAAAATATTTTGGTTCAATTGTGCATATAGAATGTTGAATTATTCTTCGAGTATGTTGAAATTAATTTTGTGATCTCTGCATTTGAGAGGGGAGGATTTATGTGGAAAGTACCTTTCATAACCCTAGAGTTCCCTTAGGCTCTAGGGTCTAAAATTAGCATTTTATATAAATTTGACCTACATGGTGTAATTTTGACTTTTACTGTTCAATGTCTTATATTTAGTTGTTTGCTAGTTTTCACTTAGTTTGGTCGGGTCAATTTAGTTGGATTGATTGTTATTGACTCTTGTTGATGTTTGATTAGGTTGACTGACTATTTACTACCTTGTTGGTTTCTTTATTTTGGTTGGGTTAACTTTCCTAGGTTGGTTTGAAACTCTTGTGTTGCTTGACAAGTTGGTTATTTTGATTGGGTTACTTTCTTTTTTTATAGGTGATGATGGATTTACCCTTATGAGTTGAATAAACCCAATGATGAATTAAGAGCGAGGTAATCAAAGGGTTGTTCAACAACTATGACCTCGATATAGGATCTGAGCCACTTTGTCTCCCCTAACATCTCTCTTCTTTGTAATTTTATAGGTACACATTCAGTAATTTAGATGAATTATGAGATTATAAAATTGTAATTATAAAGTGTAATATTGAGATGGTGTAACTTGTAATTGATTGTGTGACCAAATGGGTCAGATTATAATTATAACAACGAAAATAACAACTTAGTAGTATAGTATATATTAGAATAACAATCTAGTAGTTAACTCTTTCTCTTTAGTTGTAGTATTCCCTCAATCATTAAAAAAAATTATATTACAAAAATAAAAAAATTATCAACTACTCAACTCTAATTAGGGTTAATCTTGTATTTAGTTAACCCCTATTCACTTGTAGAGATCAAGTAGATTAGTTAGATTTAGATATTAAATAAATAAATAATATAATGTCTATGTCTAGCTAAATTCACCACTAGGGTAAAGGGTGAAACCCTGACCAAGTTAACAAGTACAACAAGTGATCCACCGAGTGATGACTTTGCCCTTTTATTCTTTCGTCGAGGAATAATATAGGTATATGGTTACACTACCCTTGATTACTCACCGACTTGCTTATGAATAATGTTTTGGTTGATGTTTTAAGTTATATTTCTCCTTGTATTTAGGATCATAAAGACATAGAATGTTAGTCAACTAAGAATACTTGTCTATGTTAGCTTACTTAGACAAGAGTGAATCCCTAAGCCCTAGTCCATCTTCTATCTGAAAAACAAAAAAGAATATATCATAGTTATAGTGATTAATCTTAGAAGATAACCATGATAACTTCACTTGCACAACTATCACACACCCTCTATCAAGCATGGATTGACACTCATACTCTTGCTATACTAAATTTCTTAAACACTACAATATTATGAATCTTTAATAAACTTGGCATACAATAATGATGAAACAAAAGTCAACATATCACAACCCAAATCAGTGTTTATATTTAGTGTGCTTAGATAATATTAAGTTCAAGTCTAGGAAATAAGCGTAACATTATAAGATCTAAATGGATAGATTATTCAGTAAGTATATCTCATGAGAATTCTAATAATTCATTTTTGAATTTTTTTTATTGGATACAAGATTATGACTGAACTTAAGAGACTAATGTTAGCTGAAAAATAAGATAAATTTAGATTGTTTGTTATTAAATACTTTACATCTAAGGGATTATGTGGAAGTCAGTGGACCATTTTATGATAGAGTTGAGTCATGGGAGTCATAAATGTAGAACCATCAGTTATGTAAGTTATTACATTCATACTTATCAAACAAAAAGAAAATATTTTAAATCATATTACAATAAATACATATGTGTATGTTGGTTTGAATCATATACTGGTCTTTAGGGAGTACTGTCTTGGAAATTAGTATAAGGTGGTATATAACCGTTATATTTTGGGATGTAGTTACTCCAAATATGTATAATGAGACCCACTATAAGAGAATTTTGACTTCTTTGGATTAATATGCTTACCAAACAAAGAAAAATATTTATGTTATATTACATTGAACATAATAAGTATACACTCACATAATCACAAAAGTATCTATTGGTCTGACTTATATTCCTCTTAAACTCGATGAAAGTGTTATCTGACTTGAGACACCTATCTTCTGTCATTCTGGAGAATATGCTAGCACTTTTATATCAATTTAACTAGGTCAGGCTAAACAGATGATGACAAATTTAACTTGGGTTGAGATAATTGTTATAGTCATTTTAATGACTATTCTTATAAGTTTTATGCATATTTTATAATAAAAAAAATACTTATATATATATATATACCCTCTTTAGACCTTGATCATCAGAATGGACCCTGAACTACACTTGACCTAAAACTTCACCAAATCTTCACTTTTAGCATCAAATAGAACACAAACACCATCATAGGGATCTTAAACACTCTTTGATACTCATTTTATCACATTTTAAATCACAAACACATAATTTGACTTAGTAAAGACCCCTAGGCATATTTTTGGCCCTAGGGGCAAATTTGGTGATTTTTAATAATTTGAGTAGAATATTTTCACACAACTTTAAAAATTGACTATAATTAGTATATGAGAACATATTAGTGTTTATTTAGAAGAAAAATCAAAAGATAAAATATAAAAAAATCGTTCAAAAACCTAGTTTGACCAAAACTTAGAAATAGGACACACATGGATCTTTACAAGATTTAAGTTAACTTAATGAATGAATAAAAACTTGAAATTTTGCACATAGGTCTTCAAAACACTCATCATCATATATATTATATCTATTTACATTAAAAAAATATTTTGGCCCTATTATTATTTTTCCAAAAATATTTACATCTTTGACCACCTTAGAGACCTCTTTGAAGAATAAACATTTTTTAGAAAAACTTCCATACAAACTTATCATATAAAGGATCATGAGTGTATAAAAAACCTTTAGAGATATTTTTGTAGAAATATTATAATAGAAAAATATTAAAATAGTTCAAAATACCTCCTGAGAGCCAAATTTGAGTTTTTAATATATCTGGGTCTTTATAATTTTAATATTGACTTAATAAATGAACTTGACTTGAAACTTTTCACCAAGGAGTCCAACATGACGCTCATCATAGAAAGTATAAGGACTCCTATGGTAAAATTCATTTGGTATTTTTTATTATTTTTTAAAGTATAATTTTATGAATTTCTCTATATTTCCATGATTACCAAGTCTTATAAGTTAATTATTTGGATAGAGAATAATTTTATTGATTTAATGAAAGTTGTTTCATGAAATTGGTCATGTGATGACAAAGTTATGAAGGTTTGAAGATATGGGCCTATTTTTAATCATTATATAAATAAATTTTGAATTAATTTTATGATTTTCTCTGGTGGTGACACGTGTCAGAGAATCTGGCGATTGAGATTGGATAAAATTTGAAATTACTATTATGTCCCTGGAAGTCTTGTGTAGAAATACTGACAGCTCATTATTCCCCAAAGTACCCCTGGAAAATTTTAGTTGCCCTAACTCTAACCCCAACTCCTTAGTTTCCCGCCTCCCTGCTCTGCCATACCGCCCTAGCTCCGTCGCCATTCCCCTACTTACCCCAGTCGATGCCGATCGTGATAGGCTCCCAAACACCGCCGGATCACCCCCTCTTCATCTCGTCCATTAGATTAGTCGATCACGACCTCCACCATACCTAACCCCATTGATCCCCTCCACCATTTGATCTTAAGCTTCGATTTCCACTGTCTATCCAGCATCAAGAACCATCTGGCTCACTCCAGGAGTCTCCTCTATTCCTTTTATGGTTCCATTTAAGGAGATTTGCCCTAATTCTTCTATTGCCATTTCAGGTGAACTCTTATGTGGATTGCTCATGTGTGATTGATCAATTAGGCTATAAATTAGAGCCTTGTACAGTGATGAAGGTCTCTCTCTGTCCCCTGGTCATAGAGCCTTAAAGAGGAGGAGGGGCAGATGGAGTTCTGGTGATACTTTGGTTAGAGATGATAAAGTGTTCTTGTATTCTTGTGTGTATGGTATGAATGATGTTGAATTACTGATGTCGTCTGGAACCTTTGGAGTTGCCTTTACCATTCATAAGTAGTTGTTTACGGTCTTCTGTAAACTCTTGTTGGTGGTTGTGTGCTTATGTTTTATTGATTCTATGAGGAGTATGGTTCCGAGAATTAATTGTGTTTGTGATGTTTATTTTCATTCGATGATATACAAGTGGCTGAGAATGGTGAATGTGCTTTGTGGTTTCCTATGCTTGTTCTTATAATTTGAGATTTATTAAGAACAGATACTTATCTTGATGATCTTGTGATTCGGTTTACCTTGGAATGTTATGTTGGTAATTTTGTTGAGTTTTCTTTTATACTTTAATAGTTCTTATTATTGATTAGGATTTTCACTGATAAAGTGTTTCAACTTGATTCTTATTTTTCTAGTTTTCTTTTTGGGACTTGTTACTTTATGAGATCAAATACTATAATGGGAGCTTTGATGTTCTTTCTATGACTGGTTTACTAAAATTAAACTTAAACTCTGATCCTATTTTTTTATTAGTGAGTACTTTATTCTTGGGTGGCTTTGATTGGTTAATATTTCATCCTTGGATCAATTTAATACTTGCTCTAACTCTGATCAATTTAGGTTGAATATATCACTTGTGTGGGTTTGCCTCATTCTGGATTTATGAAGCTATTATCTACTTGACTTTTAGTCTTCTTTGGATCAGGGTATTCAGGATTATGTTTTTGTATACTTGAGATTCAATGTGTCTCTTGGGTTTAGTCTATCTAATTAGATTCATTGGGATCTTTGGTTAGTATAAGGTTGGTTAAGTTATTTGAGTTAGAACATTGGGAGTCTATTTAGATTGTGTCTAAGTTTCACTCATTTCCTTGGTTAATTTGTGAACATTGGTTGAGATCTTTTATTAGTCTGTGATCCTTGGTTGGAATATGAAGATTGCTTGTGATCCCAGTATATTCCATCAGCTTTAGCCTTATGTTTATGAATCAGATCAGAAATTAGGTTATGATCTTAAATTATTCAGTAAATTATTTGATCTATATGTAGGTCTTTCCTTTAATCAAAATCAGAGTGCTCTCACCAAGTTGACTCAGTCTAATTTTAGTAATCAGCTTCTAATTAGTCTGTTTCTAATTAGTTTGGTTAGGGTTAGCTCTGGTCAGGAATTTGTTAGAGCCTTATGTTGGTCAGAGGTGGTTCAGATTATTTGGTCAGATCCCTCTAGTCAGACTATCTGGTCAGAAATAGTTTGGTTAGACCTGGATGGTTAGAGAACTGTTTAGTTAGATATCTCTGTTTAGAGATCTAATTTAGTCAGAAGTATTGTTAGTTAGAGAACTTGGTCAAATTTAGTTTGGTTAGTAATTAGTGGGTGTTCTTTTAGTCAGTCCTATCTGTGTTCAGTATTTCACTAGTTCAGAGAATTTATGCTTATTTCTTCTTGGGTATGTTTGTTATCTATTGAGTTGATTAAATTTTGTGCACTCTTTGAATTTGTCTTATTACTTGACTGTCTGAAGAACTTTAAATTTGTGGTTTTGATATAGTGAA
>JAUHJX010088869.1:0-20905 GCA_031763035.1 Lilium candidum | reverse complement strand
CTAAATTATGTGTAAAGATCTAGCCACCTCAGCAATTACCCCAAATGCCCCTGGGGAGAAAAATATACTCTAACCTAACCCCGATAACCCTCAGCCACCCTCGCCTCCCCTTTCCGTCGTGCTGCCCTTGCTCCTTCGCTCTCCCCAACTTATCCTGACCGATGTCAATGGGGATAGGTACAAAAGCACTGTTGGATCATCCCCTCTTCACCACTGTCATTGAATTAGTTAATCCCGACCTCCACCACACCTAACCCCATCAATCCCCTTTACTATTGGATCTCAAGCTTTGATCAATACCATCGATCTAGCATCTAGGAGCTTCCAAGAGCCTCCTTTATTATTTTTGTGGTTTAATTTGTAGAGATTTTCCCTAATCTCTTAGTTGCCATTTCAGGTTGATCTTATGTAGATCGCTCATGTGGGATGGATAAAATTGGCTATAAATTGGAGCTTTGTGAAGTGATGAAGTCCTCCTACCTCCAGTCCCATCCAAGGACCCCTGTCTCTCAGCCTCAAAGGAGAAGGGGGCATTATGGGTCTAAGCTTCTTGAGGAGGAGGGGCAGTCAGTTAGTGTTGATGATTTGTTGATGCTTGTATGAATGCTATTGAGGAAGTTAGATTGCTGATACAACTTAAATTTCTGGGATCTTCATCCACCAATGCCAAGTAGGTCTTTACTTTTATGAACTCTTATTGGTGGTTGTGTATTTGTGTATCTTTGTGTTTTGAGATTCGATGAGGAGTATGGTTATAAGAATCAATTATGTTTGTGATGTTTGATTTCATTTGATAACAACATATTGGTTGAGAATAATGAATATGTCTTGTGGTTTTCTTTGCTTGTTCTCATAGTTAGAGATTTGTTGAGAATAAATACTTAACTTGATGAGTTTGTGATTCGGTTTACCTTGAAATTTCATTTCAGTTGGGTGAGTTTGTTGAAGTTTTACATAACATATACTATACTTAGTTCTTATGTTGAATTATTGATTTACACTATTTCATTCAATGAGACTGAGTTGAGAATGATGAATGACTTAACTGGATTCTTGATTTTCTGGTTTTCTTTGGATTTTGATGGTTTGAGAATTATGTTTTGGTGATTTTTAAGAACAAATGTTATACTTTACTTGTTTAAGGTTCTTTCTATGATTGGTTTACTAAAATTATGATTTGAACTTTAATCTTACTTTATTATTAGTGAGTACTTTACTCTTTGGTTACTTTATAATTGGATGCTCTGGTCTTTGGTTTATGTTTCATTTATGGACCAGTTTAGTAGTTTGATTATCTTAGCTTAGTGTCATAATTCTCTACATCATCTATGTTTCACTCTAGTCTGTCCATGTTGATCTATTAGTGAGATTTGGTTAGTATCTGGTCAGTTAAGATTGTGTTCTTGATCTTCTTTGATTAATAGTAAGTCTTGTTAAGGAATTGGAGTTTTGTTGCTTTGATAGTTGGTTGCTTTATTTTGGTTGAACTAGTTCAGTTCTTATGAGTCTACCTCATTTGGGATCTATGAGACTCTTCCTTACATGGTTTGAGTTTTCCTTGGGATTAGTTTGTCTCCTTTAATCCATTAGTGAACTCTAAATCAATTAGACAGGTTGTTGGATTAGAACTTTGGTGAGTTAACCTGGTTATGATCTCAGTTTTAGTTTGTATCAGTTATTTCATCAACTTTAAGTCTGTATCTATTTGATCCTTGTGTCTGGACCTGATCTGTTGTTAGCTTGGGTATTTAGATCATTCATTGAGTTGACTCAGTTGTGATTTTATAAACCTATTTCTGATTAGTCTGTTTCTGATTAGTTTGGTTAGATCTGGTTGGTCAGAGATTTGTTCTGGTCAGATATTGTTTGGTCAAACCCCTTAGTCAGAGATTGGTTTGTTCAGTCTATTTTGGTCAGACATTCTCGGTCAAACATCCTTGGTCAAAACTTGCATAGTTATTTGGTCAGAACCTGTGTTGGTCAAAAATATTTGGTCAGGAAATTTGGTCAGAAATCCTTAGCCAGAGCCTCATTTAGTCAGAAGTTACTTTGTTCAGAGTTTTCCTTCTGGTCAGAACCTTTTGGTCAGACACCAGCTTGGTCAGATTGCTTGATCAGAGTTTAGTCAGTCAATATTGGTTAGACTTGTTAGTTCGGGAACCTCATTTGGTCAAAGCATATATTTAGAGATTAGTCAGAACAGACTTTGGTCAGTGAATTGGGCGGTATCTTTGGTCAGTCCAATTTGGTTCAGCATTTTATTAATACAATAAGTCTGTGGTTAATTCCTCTTTAATATAATTACTATCTGTTGAGTTGTTATCTTTTGGTACACTCTTTGCTTTGAAATTGTCTTAGTAATTGACTGTGTAGTCTGAAGTACTTTACACTTGTGGTTTTGATACTTGGGACAAATACTCACTTATCACTTTCTGTTTTACTCATTTGATGATGCTCAAGGCTAGAATGGTTTAGTTATTATTATTTTTTGAATTATTTGGATTACTTGGATTACTTCAGAACTTTTACTTGGATCATTCTATACTCGATGATGATATAATTTTAGCCTAGAGTATCTTTAAGGTTTGAAGGTTCACAGAGGTTACCTATTACCATATGCCCCCTCCTTTCTATGCTATGATGATGGGCACAAGAGGTCAGTAGGCTTGGCATTTTTTTTGTACAGCCCGTCCTCACCTAGACCCCCTAAGCACTTTCTCTTAATATCTAACAAGTTTCACTTGTCAAGTTATTTCTATCTTTGCAGGTATTCGAACTGATGAGCTTTGTAATATTGAGAAATGAGTTGTAACTAAGTAAATGAGAAATTAATTGTGTAAAACTTAAAAAGACTTGGCTTGTAATAGATTAGTAACTTGGTTTGAAACTTGAAATATCTTGAGTAGTTTAATTTTGTTATACAAATTTTTTAATATATAAAAAAATTAAAAAACTAATAAAGATAAAAAAAATATTTACCTTTGTATTTAATATTTTAGTTCAGTTTCTCTATTATTATCATTAAAAAGATAAAAGCAATTAGGTAATTAGCTAAACTTCTTTAACATTACTTCATTTAGCTAAGAATATAGTTTAGTTAGTCATCTCATCTAGGAAGTTAATAATTTCAAGAAAATACCTAAAATAAAGCTAAAGAAGCTCAACTTCTCTCCCCACCCCTATACTCTACATATAATCTTAGCTTGTATTAGTTTTAATTTTCATTAGTAGCTTAAGCATATTATTAGCTCATCTTCTTAATATCTTGTATCAAACTTGATATCTTCTTAGAAAATCTTGAGAACTTAAAAACTTGGAAATACCTTAGAAAAATGTGCATAATCATTTTATAATTTGCTTGCTCAAGGAAGCAGGATCTTCAGCAATTGGCTTGGATGAGAGCTCCTAGAACCAGTACTGACATGATCCTCCCTCTAAGGAAAAGAATACCTGAGTCTCTCAAGTAACAAGTTGGGGAAGAACTCACCACTATCTACATCAAACTTGGAAGCATACTTGAAGGATCTAGCTTTACAACACTTGGGTATTTCATTAGATACCTAAAATTTATTTCATCAAATGGCTACATCGATGTGACAATTAAACTTGGTAACACCAGCTAGAAGGAAAGGACTTGACACATTGCCTATTAAGCTTGGTCTTCATCAAATGCCCTAAAATCAATTTCATCAAATGGTGTCATCTATGACTTGAAGAGCTTCGATGGGCAAGAAGCAGAACTTGAAGTATTGTCACTGGATTTTTATTTTTCTTTAAAAAATTATAAGAGGCATATATTCTTTGCTTGTAAGCTAATATAAAGGATTGGTGGGTTGTGTGCTTTTGCATCATTATAAAAATCACTTAAGGGCCACGCTCTAAGTAGGCACAGCTTTATAGCTTGTCTACAGCCCAAAAATCACAATCCCCATCATGCATACCTAGCCCTAATCCACTTTCAGACAAATCTCTAAATATTTTAATTTTTAGGGACAGTTTGATCAATTAGGAAAAACTAAGAAATTTTAGGAGGTTCTCCGGTCAAAACTAACAAAAAATGACAAGGAGATAGGGGTTATTAAATAACCTTGGCTATACCTCTCATCCCAGAGAATACCCACTTCAAAAGTTTTTCTAAGTTGTTTTCAGACCTGCCTATTATATTAGAGTATTTAGTGAGATTATTAGACTAGGGAAGCTTAAGCTGTTTAGATCACCAAAGAAAAGTTTTTCTGCTTTCAGAGATTGATTTACCTTACTTCTGTGATTTAATTATGATTGTTGTGATTGGTTATGTTATATTGGGTTAGGGAAGATAATTTGAGACTAGTTAGATCTTTAGGCTTCATGTCTGATCAACCTTCTAGTTCGTATATAAATAATCCTTTCCCCCAACCCCCACCACAACATAATCCACAACCTTGACCCCAACCTCCACCCTAAATGGAGGAGAGACATATTATTGATTTCTACACCCCGGTGATGGGTGCAAGGACAAGTTGTATCATTTTACCCCCTGAGGTTGTAGCTCAATTCGAGATTCGGTCATATATACTGAATATGTTACCACAATTCTATGGCCTGGATAGGGAAATGCCCTATGATCATATTACAAAGTTCCTTTAGATCTGTGACACTTTTCAAAACCATAATTTAGGAGAGGAGGGGATTAGGCTAAGGCTTTTTCCATTACTTTGAATGACAAAGCCCTCCATTGGCTAAACATCTTACCTCCTAATTTCATTAGGACATCGAAAGAACTTCTCCAAAAATTTATAAAGAAATTTGATCCGACCCCAATGACCACAACATTTAGGAAATACGTAGCTTGGGAGAGATTCAGCGAGCTATTAATTAAATGCCCGTACCACAGAATAGACAAAGGTAGATTAGTCACATATTTCTATAATAGCTTATTAGAAAAAGACTAACACACAATCCAATATATATGTCATGGCAAGTTTCTGCACCAATATCCTACGGATGCATTCAATTTCCTATCCGAACTTGTCGAGGACATACAATCTTAGGATGGTGGATCAAAATACTCTAACTTTGATAGAACCCAACCTCGCTTAGACACATCCCAGGATCACTTGATAGGAAAGCTAGAGGCCTTAGTAGAAAAAATGACCAAATCGATGGAAATGGTTGTTGTGGCCATCTCGAAGAAACCCGACCTACCCACCCAGGCCCAGCATTGCACTTACTGTCTAAGCTTCAAACACTCTTTGGATACTTGTCTGAATTTCCAAACCATAAATGAGTAGGTATTTACCTTCGGGAACCAAGATATTAGGGAGGAGATACCGAATACGTATAACCCAAATCTCAGAAATCACCCTAACTTCTCCTATAACAATGAACCATATAGGCCAAATATTCAGAATACCCCAAACTCAAGGCAAAACACCAACACCTAGCAACTATACTGTCACCCGAATCACAGAAATACCAACTGGGAAAATCATGATAGAACTTGGAAAAATTGTGATAGGATTTTGGATAATAGAGATAGGAATTGGGATAATAATCAAAACATGAATTATGAGAACCGAGATAAAAATCAAAATTGGGACAATCGAGATAACAACAACTGACATAATAATTGGGACAATTAAAACATGAGAATATACACTAGGCAGAATGATCAAAACCCAAACAACAGGGGACAAAACTTCAGAACCTAGAACCAAGAGAATGAGAGGCAAAATTTTAGACCCACTTCCAATCACCAGATAGTTCCTATCACCCCCTATCCAAGTGAGAACAATAACAATCATAGAGAATTAGTACCCCAACCAAATACGGCCCAACCCACCCCACCTAAGTCTAACCTAAAAGACTTAGTAGCTCAACTAGCACAAGCCCAGATCCAACAACAAGTGACCAGAAACTTAAAAGCAAAAATAAACATGTTAGTGGAGAGAGAAAAAGGAAAGTTCTCAAGTCAAACCATACCCAACCCTTGACATATTTATGAGGTTAACACTCTGGGACCATCCCAACACAATGAGATTAATGCCAATACAACCCTTCGATCTGGTCGACAAATTGATAATAGAATTCAGTTACCTCGGACTCCTCCAGACTTAGGAAACTCAAATGCATCATCCCCACCTTTAGATCCCCATAATCTTTCTGACACAAATGACCCTACCCAACTAGACCAGCCCTCACCAGATCAAAACCCCAACCAAATACTTAAAGCTCCATACCTAAATTGGCTTACCACTTAGAGAAAGTTATCTTACAACCAAGACATCTTAGATGTTTTTAAGAACATTCACATTAATATCTTTTTTTGTCTGTAATCCAACAAATACCTACTTATGTCAAATTTCTCAAGGATTTATGTACAATAAAAAGGAGAACAAATATTCTTCATGATGTTTTCATAGCTCTAGAATCAACTGATCACTTAAAAAATAACTTGGCCCCAAAAGTCTTATTATTCCCTGCACCATTAGGGATAACTTCACGGTGAATGTCTTACTAGACCTGGGAGCAAGTATGAATCTTCTTCCATCCTTTATATATGATAATTTGGGACCCTTAGGTCTCAAACCGACCAGTGTCCAGCTACAGTTAGCGGATAGGTCTTTTGTGCGCCAGAAGGGAATCATGGAGGATGTCATAATCAAAGTCACCAATTTTTACTATTCGGTTGACTTCATCATTTTGAATACCAAGCAAACTTCAAAAAATATAATACCCATCATCTTAGGTAGACCCTTCATAGCTACTGCCAATGCGAACATAAACTGTAGGAATGGATTAATGTCTTTGTCTTTTGGGGATTTAAAAACCGAGGTCAGTGTTTTTCAAATGATAAAACATGAGACAAATGAACTTAATGTATAAGAGATTTGTGTGATTGAGGAATTAGTATAAGAAATATTTGAGATGGAATTAGAAAAATTTTCATCAGGAGAACTAGACACTGATTATTCTGCAATATTTGAGAGAGAATTCGAGTCCTTTGTTATTACATTTGGAACCAATAAATCGTATCCCTCACCTACATTTGACTGTTTTGAGAAGACACATACCCTAAGTTTGGATATCCAAAGCCTGGGTAGACCCAAACCAGTTCCTTCTGATAGTATACTAGTGGATAGACATATAGGACTTGGAAGTCCATTAGGAACCATACTTAAGGATAACCATTCATTACCTATTTCTCATATCTTTGAGATTACTCCTGATTCACCCAAGACCAACTTAAAACTCAAGACTCTCTCATCACATTTACAGTATTCCTTCTTGGATGAGAATAATTCTTGTCCTATCATCCATGCCTCCGATCTTTCACCATTGGAAAGAGATCAACTTATGAACTTAATCAGAAAATATAAGACAACCATAAGATGGACCATCAAAGATATCATAGGCATAGACCCCAATATCTGCATACTACCATATTCACTTGGAAGATAACACCAAACCATCTCGAGAGCACCAAAGGAGATTGAATCCTATACTACAAGAAGTAGTTCAAAAAGAGATCTTAAAGCTTTTTAATGCTGACATCATATATCTGATATCTGACAGTCATTGGGTAAACCCAATACATGTCATCCCCAAGAAGAGTGGGATTATCCAGACCAAGACTAGTGATGACTCCTTAGTATCGATCCATGTTACAAATAGCTGGCATGTGTGTATCGATTACCGCCGCCTCAATTCATACACTAGAAAGGATCATTTTCCCTTATCCTTCGTCGATCAAATATTAGAAAGATTAGCAGGGTATTCCTATTATTGCTTTCTTGATGGCTACTTCGGTTATAATCAGATTCATATTTCTCCGAAGGACCAAGAGAAGACCATATATACTTATCCTTTTGGCACCTATACTTACCGCAGAATGTCATTTGGTTTATATAATGCCCCTGCCACATTCTAAAGGTGTATGATGAGTATATTTTTAGATATGAATGAGAGATTTTTTGAGATCTTCATGGATGACTTCTCCATTCATGGAGAGTCTTTTGATCATTGCCTAAAGAACCATGAAAGTGTGCTCAAGAGGTGTGTAGAAAAAGGTTTAGTATTAAATTAGGAAAAATATCATTTTCTAGTCAAATATGGTATTGTCTTAGGACATAGGATATCAAAACAAGGCATAGAAGTAGATGTTGCCAAAGTAGACTCTATCAAAAACCTGCTCATACCAAGAACTGTTAAGGAGATTCGAGTATTTCTTGGCCATGTTGGATTCTATAGAAGATTTATTAAAGAATTTTCAAAAATAGCTCGACCTCTCTATTTATTGCTCAGCAAGGATGTAAAGTTCACGATAGATGATCATTGTATAGAGGCCTTTGAAACCCTAAAATATCGACTCATCACAGCTCTCATACTTCAGCCTCCTTAATTAAATATTCCCTTCGAACTTATGTGTGATGCTTCAGATTATGCCATAGGAGCGGTCTTGGGACAACGAGTTGATAAGCTCCCTCATGTTATATATTATGCTAGCAAAAATACTTAATGAGGCCCAAATCAGCTACACCACCACAAAGAAAGAGCTTCTTACGGTCGTCTTTTCTGTAGATAAATTTAGGCAGCACATTATAGGAACAAAGATTATGGTATTCACTGACCATGTTGTCTTATGCTAGTTATTAATGAAAAAGGACACCAAAGCCCGACTAATTAGGTGGATACTCCTACTACAGGAGTTTAATATAGAAATACGGGATAAAAAGGGGTCAGAAAATACAGTTGCTGACCACCTTTCATGTTTGATAATTGATAATTCATTTAAGACCCCACCTATTCGGGACACATTTTCCGATGAGCACCTTATGCTTATTGATCAAGGCATGCCTCTATGGTATGTCGATATAGTTAACTATTTGGTCACCTCAGATATACCAAGTCATTGGACTGCCCAAGAGAGAAAGCGATTTATATCACAAGACAAAAAATATATTTGGGATGACCTCTATCTCAATAAATACTGCCCTGACCAGGTTATTTACAGATATATTCTCAATTGGGAGTACGAATCTGTGTTATCACACTATCATGACCAACCTTGTGGGGGCCCACTATAGTGGCCAAAAGACAAGGCTAAAAATATTACACTCTGGCTTATATTAGCCCATATTATTCCAGGATGCACATTCCTACAACGATAATTATGATCGATGTCAAAGGCTTGGTAAAATAATAAGAAAGAATGAGATGCCACTCCAACCCATCCAGTCAATTGAGATTTTTGACACTTGGGGAATCAACTTCATGGGTCCTTTCCCCATATCAAGGAACTATGAATATATCCTTGTTGCAGTTAATTATACATCCAAGTGGGTTGAGGCCTAAGCCTGTCAGATTAATGACCACCGTGTGGTTATTAAGTTCCTTCAACACCATATATTTGCTAGATTTGGTATGCCTTATCACATCATCAGTGACGGAGGTAAGTACTCTTACAATATGTCCTTTGATTTACTCATAAAAAGATATGGTATAATTCACAAGATTGCTACCCCTTACCACCCACAAACCAGTGGGCAGGTTGAAATCTCGAATAGGGCAATAAAAATAATATTGAAAAAAATGGTTAACAAAGTGAGAAGTGATTGGTCCGATAGACTCCCTGATGCTTTATGGGCGTACAAGACTACATTTAAAACTTTTATAGGTATGACCCTCTATATGTTAGTATTTGGCAAAGCTTGACACCTTCCCATAGAAGTAGAGTACCGGACCTATTGGGCCATAAAATCCATGAATTATAACAGGGATAGGGCGGAAAAACTTCGATTGCTTCAGATCAATAAATTGGATGAATTGAGGAATAATACATATGAATCAACAAAAATATACAAGGACAAGATGAAGGCTATTCACGACAGAATGATTAAGCATAAAGAATTTAAGATAGGAAACTTAGTTCTCATTTATGACTCAAAACTACATATTTTTCTTGGCAAGTTAAAATCCAGGTGGATTGGACCATTCACTGTCACACAGGTCCACCACCATAGTATAATTGAAATTCTCAATGTCGACACAATACAAACCCAATTGGTGAATGGTCATAGACTAAAATTGTATAAGTTCTTAGTTCCTTATCATGATTCTAAAAACATTGGGGATAATGTGTGATTTTAAATGTAGAGGGGTATCATTATATTTTATGTAATTTTACACCACCTTTTTACAGGCACCCTCATACTTTAGGAACACACTTTGTACCCCTATCACTCTTACATATATTTCACCAAAAATTTTATCTGGATGAAGATGTTAAACTTAGTGTTATCTAGGAGGCAACCCAATGATTTTGTCGGTGATTAAAATTAGAGTACCTTTTTTTATTTTCTTAGATTTAGTTAGGGTGCATAGTTTGAATTCTAGATTTTTTGGAGTACCCCTCATTTTCACTCACCTATCTAAGGAAAAATTTGACCTTTTGTAGATGGCTTGTGATATTAAGTTCTTTAGAATAATTCCCCCTTTTAAGAAACTGGCTTATCATTTTGACTATCTTCTTATTTTAAGAATAAAAAGAGATTATAATATGGCAACCTTAGGAGACAAGTTTGAATAATTAGGATAAGAGCCTAAGTACTCAGACCCTGGACTTTATAAGGGAGAATATTCTTTAAAGGTCATTTTTTTATGTAGACTCCTTAGTATAAGAGAACTAAGGGAGTAAGAGTAGTTGAGTAAGAGGTAAGGTTAAAGTATCCCTAGTACCATGGCTTCTAGTTGGGAGGTTTATCATTTTAAGGCCATACTTTTTACTCGAAATTCTTAGTACAAGTGAACTAAGGAAAGATAGTGGATTGAGTGGAGGAATAGCCATTCTGAGTACCTCATGATCAGCGGAGAGATAAATCTTTAAAGGGCATATTTTCTGAGTTGAAACCCCCAGTACATAGTAGTTCTTAAGTTTTGAATTCAATTAAATACCTAAATAAAAGTACGAGTAAAAAGATACCTCTGAGCATAAAAATAAAATATCAACGAAAGTAGATATTTGTATATAGACCCTACTATAAGTCTATTAAAAAAATGACTATGCGAAGCAAGTCATCTATTTTACTACTAAAAATAGAAGTAAGTGGTAAATAATCTGCTTAAAATAAAACCTGAGATAGAGCAGGGTAAAAAGCAGAAATACTGTGAAAAATAGAAATACACAGTAAATTTTGGTACATTTGATTGACTTAAAAACCTAAGGGTCCTATCGGAATGTGGTCGAAACCAGAAGTATGAGCCCCACTGAGGGACTTTGAGGGAAAGGAGAAATGACACTAACCCCTTGGTTTGCTAAATATCTTTAGGAATTAAGGAAACAAGAGGAAGATTAGAAATAAGGACCCCAACAAAAGAGCCTTGGGAATGTGAAAAATAGCCTGAACTCCCTTAGTTTCTTAGACTTTCCTTAGGGATCGAGGAACTCGGATGATGCTAAGAGAGTGAACCCATTAGAAAATCCAGGGAATGGGGAAATGATTTGAATCCCTTAGCTATCTAATTCTCCTTTAGGTTCCTTTTTTATGAGAAAATTATATATATTAAGATGCTTTTAGCTTAGAATCAATTAAGCCGATTTTTGTCTAAGGAGAACTCTTCTTCAGCTTCTTCTTATATTTATCTATAAAAGGATTAAGACTATCCTTAGAACCATTGTCATCTTCCTTGGGGCACTCTAAAAACTTATATTTTGGGTATGTATTCTTCTCAATTTAAGTTGAGATTTCTTGGGAGCTTTAATCTTAAGCCTTTATTCCATATATCGGTTCTGACTTGCTCGAGGACGAAAAAGATTCTAAATATAGAGGGTTGTTATAGTCATTTTAATGACTATTCTTATAATTTTTATACCTATTTTATAATAAAAAATAAATACTTATATATATATTATATTTCCCTCTTTAGACCTTGATCATCAGAATGGACCCTGAACTACACTTGACCTAAAACTTCACAAAATCTTCACTTTTAGCATCAAATAGAATATAAACACCATTATAGGGACCTTAAACACTCTTTAATGCTCATTTGATCACATTTTAAATCACAAACATGCCATTTGACTTAGTAAAGACCCCTAGGCATATTTTTGGCCCCGAGGGCAAGTTTGGTGATTTTTGATAATTAGAGTGGAATATTTTCACACAACCTTGACCATTGACTATTATTAGTGTGTAAGAACATATTAGTGGGTATTTATAAGAAAAATAAAAATACAAAATATAAAAAAAATCATTCAAAAACCTAGTTTGACCAAAACTCAGAAATAAGACACACTTGGATCTTTATAAGATTTAAGTTAACTTAATTAGTGAATAAAAACTTGAAATTTTGTAAATAGGTCCTAAACATACTCATCATCATATATACATTATGTCCATTTATATTGAAAAATTTATTTTGGCCCTATTATTATTTTCCCAAAAATATTTACACCTTTGACCACCCTAGAGACCTCTTTGAAGAATGAGCATTTTTTAAGAAAAACTTCCATACAAACTTACTATATAAAGAATAATAAGTATATAGGAAAACCCTTATAGATATTTTTGTGGAAAAATTATGAGAGAAAAATATTTAAATTGTTCGAAATACCCCTGAGAGCCAAATTTGAGTTTTTAATATGTTTGGGTCTTTATAATTTTAATATTGACTTAATGAATGAACCAAGACTTGAAACTTTTCACCAAGGAGCCCAATATGACTCTAATCATAGAAAGTATAGGGGATCATATGGTAAAATTCATTTAATATTTTTAATTATTTTCCAAAGTACAAATTCATGAATTTATCTATGTTTTCATAATTATTAAGTCTTGGAAGTTAATTATTTAGATAGAGCATAATTTTATTGATTTAATAAAAGTTATTTCATGAAAATTGGTTAAGTTATGACAAATTTATTAAGGTTTGAAGATATAGGTCCATTTTTAATCATTATATAAATAAATTTTGAATTAATTTTTTGATATTCTCTGGTGGTGACACGTGTTAAAAAATCTGGCAATTGAGATTAGATAGAATTTGAAATTACTATTATATCCCTGGAAGTCCTGTGTATAAATACTGCTAGCTCATTATTTCCCAAAGTACCCCTGGGAAATTTCAGTTACCTTAACTCTAACCCCGACTCCTCAGTTCCCTGCCTCCCTGCTCTGCTATACTGCCCTAGCTCTGTTGCCCTTCCCCCACCTACCTTGGCCGATATCGATCGCGATGGGCTCCCAAGCACCGATGGATCACTCCCTCTTCATCTCGGCTATTGGATTAATGGATCACGACCTCCACCATACCTAACCCTATCGATACCTTCCACTATCTGATCTTAAGCTTCGATTTTCAGCATCTATCTAGTATCAAGAACCTTCTGGCTCACTCCAGGAGTCTCCTCTGTTCTTTTTATGGTTCGATTTGAGGAGATTTGCCCTAATTCTTCTGTTACCATTTTAGGTGAACTCTTGTGTGGATTGCTCGTATGGGATAGATCAATTCGGATATAAATTAGAGCCTTGTTTAGTAATGAAGGTCTCTCTCTATCTCTTGGCTTTGAGGAATAAGGGGAAGTATGGCTCTCGTCTTCTTGGAGAGGAGGGGCAGATGGATTCTGTGATACCTTGTTGATAGAGTTGATGAAGTGTTCTTGTATTCTTGTGTTGATACTGTTGAATTATTGATATCATTTGGATCCTTTATAGCTACCTCTACCAATGACAATTAGGTGCTTACTGTCTTCTGTGAACTCTTGTTGATGGTTGTGTGTCTTTATATTTTGTGATTCGATGAGGAGTATGGTTTCAAGAATCAATTATGTTTGTGATGTTTGATTTCATTCGATGACAGCATATTGGCTAAGAATGGTGAATGTATCTTTTGGTTTTCTTTGTTTGTTCTTATAGTTAGAGATTTATTGAGAACAGATACTTAACTTAATGAGTTTATAATTCAGTTTACCTTGAAATTTCATTTCAATTAGGTGAGTTTGTTGAAGTTTTATAGAACATATACTATACTTAGTTCTTGTGTTGAATTGTTAATGATTTACATTGTTTTATTCGATGGGACTGAGTTGAGAATGATGAATGACTCAACTAGATTCTTGGTTTTCTGGTTTTCTTTAGATTTTGATAGTTTGGGAATTATATTTTGGTGATTTTTAAGAATAGATGCTATACTTGACTTGTTTAAGGTTCTTTCTATTATTGGTTTACTGAAATTATGATTTAAACTTTGATCTTACTTTGCTATTAGTGAGTACTTTAGTCTTTGGTTACTTTATAATTAGATGCTCTGGTCTTTGGTTTCTGTTTCATTTATAGACCAGTTCAGTAGTTTGATTGTCTTAGCTTAGTATCATAATTCTCTACATCATCTAAGTTTCACTCTAGTTTGTCCATGTTAATCCATTAGTGAGATTTGGTTAGTATCTGGTCAGTTGAGATTGTGTTCTTGATCTTCTTTGATTAATAGTAAGTCTTGCTAAGGAATTGGAGTTATGTTGCTTTGATAGTTGGTTGAACTAGTTTAGTTATTATGAGTCTACCTTATCTGGGATCTATGAGACTATTCCTTATATGGTTTGAGTTTTCCTTGGGATTAGTCTGTCTCCTTTAATCCATTACTGAACTCTGAATTAGTTGGACAGACTATTAGATTAGAACTTTGGTGAGTTGACCTGGTTGTGATCTTAGTTTCAGTTTGTATCAGTTGTTTTATCAGCTTTAAGTTTGTATCTGTTTGATCCTTATGTCTGGACCTGATCTGTTATTAGCTTGGGTGTTTAGATCCTTCACCGAGTTGACTCAGTTATGATTTCTGAAATATGTTTCTGATTAGTTTGGTCAGATCTAGTTGGTTAGAGATCTGTTTTGGTCATACATTGTTTGGTCAAACCCCTTGGTCAGAGATTGGTTTATTCATTCTATTTTGGTCAGACATTCTCGGTCAGACATCCTTGGTCAGAACTTGCAAAGTTGTTTGGTAAGAACCCGTATTGGTCAGAAATATTTGGTCAGGAAATTTGGTCAGAAATCCTTAGACAGAGCCTCGTTTGGTCAAAAGTTTCTTTGTTCAGAGTTTTTCTTCTGGTCAGAACCTTTTGGTCAGACACTAGCTTGGTCAGATTGCTTGGTCAGAGTTTGGTCAGTCAGTATTGGTAAGACTTGTTAGTTTAGGAACATCATTTGGTTAGAGAGTGTGTTTAGAGATTAGTCATAACAGACCTTGGTTAGTGAATTGGGCAGTATTTTTGGTCAGTCCAATTTGGTTCAGCATTTTATTGATACAGTAAGTCTATGCTTAGTTCCTCTTTGATATGATTACTATCTGTTGAGTTGTTATCTTTTGGTGCACTCTTTGCTTTGAAACTGTCTTAGTAATTAACTGTGTAGTTTGAAGTACTTTACACTTGTGGTTTTAATATTTGGGACATATACTCACTTGTCACTTTATGTTTTATTCATTTGATGATGCTTAAGGCTATAATGGTTTAGTTATTGTTGTTCTTTGAATTGTTTGGATTACTTCAGAACTTTTACTTAGATCATTCTATACACGACGACGACACAACTTTAGCCTAAAGTATCTTTGAGGTTTGAAGGTTCACAGAGGTTACCTGTTACCATGTGCCCCCTCTTTTCTATGCTATGATGATGGACACGAGAGGTTAGTAGGCTTGGCATTTTTTTGTGCAGCTCGTCCTCATCTAGACCCCCTGAGCACTTTCTCTTAATATCTAACGAGTTCCACCTGTTAAGTTGTTTATGTCTTTACAGGTATTCGAACTGATGAGCTTTGTAAAATTTGAGAAATGAGTTGTAACTAAGTAAATGAGGAATTATTGTATAAAAATTGAAAATACTTGGCTTGTAATAGATTAGTAACTTGGTTTGAAACTTGAAACATCTTGAGTAGTTTAATTTTGTTACACAAAGTTTTTAATATATAAAAATTAGAAAACTAAAAAAGATAAAAAAATATTTACCTTTACATTTAATCTTTTAGTTCAGTTTCTCTATTATTATCATAAAAAAGATAAAAATAATTAGGTAATTAGCTAAACTTCTTTAGCATTACTTCACTTAGCCAAGCATATAGTTTAGCTAGTCATATCATCTAGGCAGTTAATAATTTCAAGAAAATACAAAAAATAGAGCTAAAGAAGCTCAACTTCTCTCCCCACCCCTATACACTACATATCATCTTAGCTTGTATTAGTTTTAATTTGCATTAGTAGCTTAAGTATCTCATTAGCTCATCTTCTTAATATCTTGCATCAAACTTGATATCTTCTTAGAAAATCTTGAGAACTTGAAAACTCAGAAACACCTTGGAAAAGCGTGCATGATCATCTTGTAATTTCTCAACTCAAAATCTTCTCTTAACCCCTTCACTCACTCGAGGAAGCAGGATCTTCAGCAATTGGCTTGGACGAGAGCTCCTAGAACTAGTACTGACCTGATCCTCCCTCCAAGGAAAAGAATACCCGAGTCTCTCAAGTAACAAGTTGGGGAAGAACTCACCACTATCTACATCAAACTTGGAAGCATACTTAAAGGATCTAGCTTTGCAATACTTGGGTATTTCATCATATACCCAAAATTTATTTCATCAAATGGCTATATCGACGTGACAATTGAACTTGGTAACACCAGCTAGAAGGAAAGGACTTGACACATTGCCTATTAATCTTGGTCTTCATCAAACGCCCCAAAGAAAATATATTTCATCAATAATGAACTCAAAACTAAGACCCTTCAAAATGAATTTAATAATAATATAAAACCCGAGGATAAAACATGAGTTTGTGCCCATTATTTTAATAAGTAACTAAGTTTTTACTTACTCACTATGAATATCCAATTTATGTCCCTTCTTAAATAAACACATTTATGTTGAATTTTGTAGGTATATTCTCTGAAAAAAACCCATGAGACATAACTCGTCCACTCAGGCGACCTAAGGGCTTAAATGTTGTTCCATGAGCCAAGTACAATCACACTCCTTATAAAATTGGGCAATCTATAAATAAAACATGTTGCCACACACAAATATATTATTATTTGTCCTTGTATTATAACATATCTTTCTTTTCACTTAAGGGTACATAAAAATCTAAGTATGGGGGTATGATGTGTGCATGGAAACCATGCACCGACATGATTAAATATGAGTCAATACATATACCCAAACACCAATACATATCCACTTACATCAGAGAGCATCATAATACATGCGATAAATATCTTTTGTTACTGATATGTGTTATTTATGTAGGTATGGCAAATGACAATCAAATACGTTTAAGTAAATCATTGTCAACCTTTACATTAAACATAATAACATACAATAAAAAGTTAGAGAGAGGGAGAGAAAATATGAATTTGATAGTGCCATCAATGACCAAATTAGATGTATGGTGATAAAGATATGCGAAGTCAAAGTTTTTATAAAAAATGTAGCATAAGTGGCATTGCCACATCATTTATCTCCAATGTTGGTCAATTAAAGTGGAGTGTCTAGCCAAAAATATAAATCTCTTTTAAAAATTGAGATACAACTGTTCCTTACCGACTTCCCAATAAAATATCTTTTCTGACTAATAACAAGGAGGAAATTGGAAGGGAAAAAGTCTCAAATGTTATCCCCTCTACACCATCTTCAGAGAGTCATACTTGTCTTCACCTCCAAAGGCTGCAACGACCTCATCGCTTCTCTATTAGGAACCTCATCGGGTACCATACCACCTCCATATCACCTCTATGACATATCCCTAACAGCCAAAATCTTCAACGACAAGAGTCAAAGATAAACAAAGATCTGAAATCCAAAAATTAGAGTTTGAAATTTAAAAAAATCTCTAAAATAGCTCTAGTGTGGGCTCGACCAGTTATGGTCGAATCTTGGCCTATGATTCGGTCAAGTGTAGCCGAGTCCATACTATGCCTATTGAGCCAACATGACGTGTTGAGTTAGCCAATAGGTTGACCTAATTAGTGACCTGGTTGACCCAGTCAACACCCATGTTGCCCCTTAAGCATATAATAGTTGCCACCATATCAATCGTTATTAGCCACATCATCTATTGAGTTAGTACCTCTAGAGGTATTAGTCGTCATTTAAAAAATATATTTTTATTAATGTATTATTTATTCCATAAAATAATAAATTATGTTATTTTATTCATCAATTGAAAGTCAAAAGTATAGAATAATCAAATACCCACCACGGTCATGTATGAACTCCATTTTGGATGCAATTAGAGGAGTTTTGGGTGTTTTTTCTAAAAGGATCGTATATGTGCCATTCTTTTTAGATTATAGTTGGTTTGATACATGTATTCACTATTGTACTTAATCTAATCTTGTAGGGGGTTTTGATGCATGTCCGCCATAATAATATATCACTCGGGTATGTCGATCAAGGACTTAATGAAAATAATTAATGACAAATTTGTATTAGGAAAAGAACTCTGACTTGGCCAAAAGCTTTTGCTATATAACTTCTGATTATATTTATTGCCCAAAAAATAAATATCCCGCTAGACCAGACCTTTTGTGATTTGCAACATCAGCCACCATGTGGCCATCAAAATATGAGATATTGGACAAATATCACCTTCTAGGTAAATGGGCACCCATTGAGCCTTATTTAGAAAACTTTGACCCCATGAAGAAAAGATCTATTTTGATGATCCTGCTAAGCATAACTAACATATTATCCCGAGTATTTTCTTTCCCTCTATTTTTCTATATTTACATATATATATACATACACACACACCTTACACATTATGAACAATGTACCATTTAGGTTTAGGGGTATTTTAGAAAAGGTTTAAAGGTATTTTAGAAAAAGTCTTAAGGTATTTTAAAATATTTTCAATTTAGAAAAAATATTTTTTTATAAGGCCTAGGCTTTGTTTAACTAAAGATGTTAAACTTAATACTTTTGAGAGGTAATCCAAGAAGTTAACTCCGAGTTATAATCATTTGAAATATGAACTCACTCAAGTTTGAGACTTGATGCACAATTTCATGGTTCCCAGTCAACCCAAATATGAATTGAAACCATCTATTAGCTTAATACTATTAATGTCACCCAATAAAGTCACCCACATTTTTTTACTTAAGGAAATATCTAGGCGTATGTTTGTTATAAGTAGGATTAAGTAGGTCATTGATTTGATTTAGCTAGTCAAGACCACCAACTTCGGTACTTCCCTAGATTTATGTATGATTTACTATCAGTCACCTTCCCACTATAAGTTTAACACCCTGAATCTAAGAAAAAAGACTTGAAGGCCAAAACCTACAATAAAAATATCTTATATTTGTTCGGTACAATAAAAAAATAAAAAATAAAAACCAATCCATTATAGGAGTGTGCTACATTTATTTGGTGCATAACAAAGTAAAATCTCCAAGGATATAATGTATAAGATCCAATTCTCCAAGCAAAGTTACTATAAAGAAAATAAAGGTGCTCGGAGAGGCAACTCCATACATATTGGGTTTGAGTCTGGTGAAATCTCAATAGGTCATAAATCTGAATTAAGTAGATTGAATTAGTGCCCATTATTGACCCCAAAATCCACCAAGGCCTAATTTTTGTGTCCAGCTCAGCCTCGGGCCCATAAGACTCAAATATGTATCTCAAAATTCATCTCAATCAGGCTCAGCATTCATCTCTCCATGAAAGAGGAGAATTTTGAGGCACTCAGGAAAGTCGGGAAGAATTTGGTGGCAACGCCCAAGTCGTATTGCCCTACCTAGATAACTGTCAGAATAAGCGCTACATATTTTTATCTCACCATTGGATCAAGCTAAAAATTTTCCAGGATGTCAAGGGAATATTGGCTAATTTACCCTTAAAATTTTAGGTAAATCGGACTGTTGATCACAAAGTTATGGCATTTGCGAGACAGATTGAAAATTTGGACTGTGTAGAGAACTATTTTACCGGAATCTTTCCGGTCTAAACCTTTGGTCGGAACCTTTTCAGCCCAAATATTTTTGTCCCAATATCTATTTTGGCCGGAACCTTTTTGGTCTAACCTTTTTGGCCAGAACCTTTTTGGTTTTTCTAGTAAAACCTGCTTGGCCGGAACCTTTCCAGTCCAATCTATTTCGCCGAAACCTTTACAGTCCAAACCTTTGGCCGGAACCTTTCTAGCCCAAACCTTTGGCTGGAACCTTTCTTGCCAAAATCTTTTTGTCCCAATATCTATTTTGACCAGAACCTTTTCTGCCCAGCCTATTTGGCCGGAACCTTTCCGGCTTTTCTCATAAAACCTGCTTGGACAGAACCTTTCGAGCCCAACCTATTTTGTCAGAGCCTTTCTGACCCTAGGTTGAGCATACTTACATGCATAAATTTTTAGGGGGTATAACTTTTTACTCGTTACTCCAATTTGGACATGTAACTACTTATTGGAAATCTACAAAAGTCCTCTACAACTTTCTAGTTTAGTACAAGATCCAAAAATACCTCAAAGTACCACGAAAATCTATTTGAATATTTAATATATAGAAATTGTGCTAACTCAGCACGAGTACTGTTTATCCCTGTCACATTTACTCTCTCCCGACCAGAGCATTAATGAGAGAGAAGAAGCTTTTTATTCAAATCGAATACACCTTCATCCTCCACCATTCAAGTAGTTCAAGTGACTGTCCAAGTTGTCGATGGTAAGGGTTAGGGTTATGGACAGTGCAGCCTCCCTTACAGCCCTATGAAGCTGATCCAGACGGATCATATTATAAATCATAGATATATAAGTAAATCTATGATAAATATTTTGTACATGAGAAAAGTATTTTCTAGGCGAAGATGGCGTAAGAAATCGTGTAGATATGCAAAAGTTATGTTGAAAGAAAGATGGCAGAAATTGACGCAGAATTCCAGCAGA
>JAUHJX010077762.1:0-23887 GCA_031763035.1 Lilium candidum | reverse complement strand
CCCCCACCACTCACACACACACACACACACACACATATATATATATATATATATATATATATAATATGGTGAACCTTAAACTGCATCATCTACAACTATGAGACGTATCGTCATTTTTATGAAGGGAAAAATTATGAGTTTCCTTTAGAAAAATCTCATTCATTACAAATATGATTTTATTTCTGAGATACATGGTAGACTTGGAGTGAAACCATTTTGATTAGTCTAAAATTGAGGTTACGAAGCAGTGTCCATGTCCATCTATCCTACATAAAGTGCAAAGTTTCTATGGGATGTCAATATTCTATATATGGTTCTTCCTCATTTCAACATCAACATACCCCTATCGTTCATTACATGAAGTTGGGGAAATTTATATGGTCTAAAGAGGTGGAGTCATCCTTATCTTCAACTAAGGAGAAGTTTCTTTTAGCGAAAGTTCTGTTCTTCTAGGCTTATCAAAACCCTTTGAACTATATTATGTTGTATCAAAGGTAGGCTTAGATTGATTCTAATCAAGTGTGTTGACCAACTGCCCATGTCAGTGAGAAGTTGAATAGGGCAAAGAAATAATACAATGCCTATAATGTGGAGTTCTATATTTTTATGTAATTAACATGATATTTGATGTATTATATGATACATACCAAGTTTATCCTATAATTGTAACATCAAGCACTTAAGCACACCAACATCTATGAGAAATTATCATCTAGATATGCTCAATGGGCAACCGTCCTATAAGAGCATACCTTTATTTTTGTCTACAAGTCTTGTATAGAGAACCAATTGGTCGATGCTATTTGTTGATGTGTAAATTTCCCCACTACCATGAGATCAAAGATACTATACTTTAATACTCTTCATGATTTGTTATCGGATGTTCCTTTTTTTTGTGTATAGTCACTAATATTCATGTGGAAAAATGCTCCGACTTTCTTAGAAATGGTTCTCTTTAAGGGAGATTATTTTGTATCCCTAATTCAAGTTTATAACATAATATCATTAAAGTGTTACCTAATGAAGTCAAGTTGAATGGGGAAGGACAATGTTGTTGGTATCACATGCCTATTTCTGGCCAATACTATACAAGGGAGTATAACAATATGCGAGAAAATATCACTCTTCGGCCACATTTTTAAAATATGGGTACTAAGAAACCAACTACTATACACTGATGGAGTTAAAGGTAATCCCCTACCAACCTTGCTCTCACCAGGTTTCAAACTCTTGACATCTATTAAGACTATTATTTAGTTACTTTAAATTCCGACTTCTATTGGTGACGGTATGATATCTTTTTTGTATCAAATAATGGCAATTCATTTTTTCTTTTAATTTCTAATTATATTTTTGTTGAAATAATTATTGATTGAAAATCCTACACAATTTTGTATCATTTATGATAATCCTCACCAGAAAGTATGAAATCTTTATTAACATAAAAGTACATCTTCGAATCTTACTAGCATGGTGCAAAGCTCAGGTTCAAGTCGTGCAACCTAGTCAAGAAAGTTACATTTCTAAAAAAAGTGAAACATATTCTATGGTGGATTATCACCTATATATATTATTCAAAAGGGGTATACAAAATTACAACATTAAGATTATATTTCCTATCTCATAAGGAAACCTTCTGTTGTTGCACACTGAACAGTAAAAGAAATTCGTTGATGAGTGCACTACAGAACAATGGAGACTTCTGAGCTTTCTATGTCAGCAAGGAAAACCGCTAAGCATCGTAGGTATGGCTCCGTCTTGGTACTTAAACCATCGGTCATCTCCAAAATAAACAACATGAACAAAATATTGTGCTCTTCACAATGTCTCTCTTATTTAACCATCTTCCACTGCTTAGCTGTCTGTATTGCTGCTTCACTAATCTTAGACAGACACACCGGTTGACGGTTAGCTACAATATTAGCTTGTGTTACCAAACTGCCAGCTTTGCCCCCAACAATAACTACAACCAAGATATAATTAGCAGTTAAAAATAAAAAAAAGAGTTTTATGATATTTTATAAAATAAAAAAGGGATACACCACAATCAATAGTTTTTAGAATTAGAAAGGTATCAACCAAAGCGGAACACCAAAAGTGACATTTATTTATTTCTGAATTCTGAGTTACAGACAAAGAGAAAATACAGTTTCGTGAATGAGGATATTTCAGAATTTTTTTTCTACTTTAGGCTAATGTATACATTATGTGAGAGGCAAATTGTCCTATTTTTTGTGTGATAAAAGTATCCCATATATTTATATACATAAACAAAAGATTACAAAATTAAAAATGATCCAACAGTTACAACCGAAGAACATATATTATAACATTTAAACAATAGATCATTATCTTTAATGATATCGATGATAATAACATCTATAATAACATCACAAATAGTAGCACAAACAACAACCAATCGAGCTTGGAGAACTCCGAAACAACCAACGAATACCAAAATCTCAACAACTGAACTCCACCATACCGAGGAACTCAATGCATTGTAAATTCAATCACTGTTGATAGATTCCCTACTGGAAACAGATGAAAGAAACATAAAATGATAGAACTCAACAAAAGAGGTGAAATTGGATAGAACTCAACAAAAGAGGTGAAATTGTTAGACGCATGTATGATGATTTGAGAAATCACACCAAGAATAATGAAATTGAGATGCTTTGGTAAGAGACCATAGCTGAATTTGATCAAACAAATCGAAACAAAGTAGAAAAAAGATGAGAAAGGATAGAGAAACATAAAAAATCATCACATACCCGGCTATGAAAAGGGAGAAAACCTCAGAGGGCAGATCCCATGAGAGTTGTAAGGATATGAACTTCAATGTTATATTTTTATTTAATTATCACACTCACTCTTAAATCTTATTTTGAGATAATTTTTTCAACTATGAACATTTATGTCAAGAAGGCAAGGAGTTAATTTAATATAATAGTTCATGAATTTATGCCACTTCCTAATAAAGTTGGCAAGCCTAATTAGTATGTTGAAGATTACAATGAAGATATCAATGCAGGTAGTATAAACGACAACAATGTATACATTTTTAAAGTACCTACCTAAACCCATTATAGAGGTATGTTGTCTGGATGAAGATATAAAACTTCACGCTATTATGAGACATCCCAGTTCATTTTTATTTTTTGTACAACATACATTTCTCTCTTATATTTTCTTGTCTTGAAAAGGCAACTACACTCTCTACACGATTATATTTATATTTACATATTTGTCACACTTGTATATACTAAAATACTATGTATGGGGGAGGGACGTACACATACAACGACATAAGCTGTCTGGGCACATATGAGGAATTTTTTTTCCAGAGAAAAATATTTTAAAATAGAGTTCCCAATATTATCATTTTTGATTTAAAATATTTTATTTATTTTTTAAATGAATATAAGAAAATATTTCTAAAATAAAATGACCAAATTTAGAAGAAATTTTTGAAATTTATAACAGAGTCACGTTTGTTATTCTGCTTTGTCTGTTGCCTTTCTAATTCCGACTTCTATTTGTGACGGTATGACCCTCTTCTTTGTATCAAATAATCTAATTTTTTTTCTAACTGCTAATTATATTTTTGTTGAAATGATTGTCGATGGTTAAGCCTGCACAATTTGCATCATTTATGTTGCTCCTCAACAAAAAGTATGGAATCTTTGTTAACATAGATGTATATCTTCGAATCATACTAGCGTGGTGCAAAGCACAGGTTCAAGTCGTGCAACCTAGTCGAGAAAGTTACATTTCTCAAAAAATGATACATATTTTGAGGTGGATTTAGTAAAATGTGCCATAGATTTACGCATTGGCTTTTGACTTGCAAGAGAGATGAAATTGTCCGTATATTTAGCTGTTAGATCGAGATGGTGGGAGCAATAGTCTGAATACTTATTAGGAAATGAGAAACATATTACTATACGTTCAAATTGGTATAATCACATATGAACAGTAGAACAATTCGGCCACATTTTTAATATATGGGTACTGAGTAACCGACTACTGTACATTGAAGTAGGTATAATCTGATGAAAATCAAATCCATAAATTGAAGCCGTCTGATGCTTTGTTCCCTTCAAGTTACCCTGTACAGTAGGACATAATAAGGTTCAGTTAATAATTATTGGATCATTCTAACAAAACAGAATTTTGTGGAAACTGCCTACTTGCTGCAATCGGTGGAGGGGCTGATCACATAAGGGAACGGTATGCCACACTTGCTGGGTATGGCTGCAGCGTTGGCAATGGCAGCAGCAGACACCCCGGCGGCCATCTGCTTCAGACAGAGACACACCTTTTGACGGTCAGCTACAGTATTAGCTTGAGCCACCAAGCCGCCAACCCCGTTGCAGCAGGAGGGAGGCACTGCCCCTCCATTCTCGATGTAGTTGATGCAGGGTTCGAGCGCAGTGTAGACATCCGTGCAGGTGATTGTTCCCTCGATGGCTGGAGCCGCCACAGTCAGCATTGTCACCAGCAGCGCTACCATCTTGCAAGACATGATTAGACCTTGATCTTTCTTTTGTTTGGGTCGGTGCTGTTCAAATGTCTCGCTGGATTGATATTTATAGGTCAATAGATGCCTGCCACCACCCTCAGTCCAATCGAGTGGGTATTATTTTGATTAAAGTCCCCTGCCAGGTACGTCATTAGTGTTTCTTGCAATAATTTGATCCTGCATTCCAAGCTGGTATTCCCCTGTCTTCCAATTTACTGGCTGTTACCATCTGCCACTGAGGTACGTTATTGGGTGCTCTTTTCACAGATTTTTTAATCCATCCCTGCCTCTTTCTCGCCTCAAAATATTATTAATACTGCTTAAGCAAAGGATATTCTCTTATAATCTTTTACACTTTCATCCTCAAAATATTATTAACACTGCTTAAGCAAATGATACACTCTTATAATCTTTTACACTGAACCCATGTCACATACGTATTGAATTGAAAATTTGGTATATAGTTGATTTCCTAAATTAGTCAAACTATATTTCCCAGTTTAGAGGTCAATTCCTTTGTTCTTATGACTTATTCTATTAGAAGTAAATGTTTGATGAAGGCTTATTCTCTTAAAAGTATATGTTTGGACTGTGTTGATGATGCATAGCAGCAACATTAGGTAGCACTGATGTCAAGGACGACAATGATGCTCTTTTCCGTAATTCCCAATAAACTGTTGGAAATCCAACCATAGAGAAGAGATTAAATAAGGATTTTAGAGAGGACCGTCAATTTGTACGAAGAAATGAAATTAATTGATAAATAATTGACATTTTACAATAACTGTGATTCCCTTATTTTTATTCCGAGAGGAAACCGAAATCAGTTCAGACTACTAAATAGATAGCGATAAAAAGCAATCTATAGTAAATCTAAAATCGAAAAAGACTCCAATGTATACTTAAACTGTAAAACGTCCTTTTGAATCCTTAAAGAACTTCTGAGGGATCCTCAAGGTCGACAATAAGTTCGATATCAGTTATAACAATTAGCGTACTTTCTCCAAAATAAATGTTTGTTGCGATGTGGGGTTGGGGATTTAATTCCATCAAAGGTAGAACATCAATTGAAAAGGGAAGACGAGTTTTCCTCAAGGGTATAAGATTCACAATGATGTGACTTACTGTTTTACTACCTTGTGCTGATTCGAAAACTATGTTGACTTCCAAATCAATTTGCTGGTCTAGGTGGACAAAACCAATATAGTGCTCCAGTGAAGAATCTACCGGGTTATCGGCTTGGAAATAATCCAGTGCTTCAACGACTAAATTATCAATCACAATCGTGAAATACTAACTAGAATAACTAGTCGATTACATAAAGTTAAAAGTATCAAGAAACTTCTTCATATTACCAAAGTTGTAACAAGGCTCATTGAAGAAAACCAAAAACTTTATACGGAACGCGGTTCGTCTAACTCTCATGTCAAAGAAAGGTGTTGCACCTAAACCGCTCATGTGGATGGTACTAAAGGTCCCGTCGACATGAACTGCAGCTATTGTGGTGAGATCCAATGCCTCTATGGATGAGAATTTTTGTTGACGGTGATGAGGGTTAGCGAGGTTGGTGATGATGGAGGGACACATTTTTGGCACGATCTATGGTTTCCAAAATCAAGATATGGAAAATGAAGAGGGCGACGAAGGTGAACTTTCGCAGAGCCTCTCGAAAAGAGCAAGGAGGAGAACTAGAGCGACGAAGGTGAACTTCCACACAATCTCTCGAAGGGTAAGGAGGTAAACCCTAACCATAGATTCTCTTGCTCTGATACTATGTAGAGAAGAAAAAGAGATTGAGATGGATAGTGGAGTTGATACCATATATATATACACGACATTATCACTAAATACATTAACAATTTATTTGTGAGGATCATTTTCTTTATTAATTAACACTCTTACATGTTTTATGTATTTTTTTAGGGAAAATACTTATTTTATTCTTAATTTCTTATTTGTAAAAGTTTCTATTTACTTTTCTCTAAAATATGTCAACCTTGTCCCTACAGTGGGCAATTTTCAATGTTAATAGCAGTAAAACTGACTGACAAACATTTATCAATATAGATAATAGAGCATGAATACTTGAATAGAAAATGGCTGGAATATTTATTTGCGCGATTTTGCTTGAAATGGCATTAATATGATACTAACCTTTATAAAAAAACATGAAGATACTAACCAACAAGAATTTATGGGGTTAAATCAAACATTAGTCACTGTTAGGAGCGACTAGTGTCTTAATCTGCCAATTCACCCGAACAAGATTTTCCCTCATCCCTACAAGTAACATATTGTATACAATGCCTCGGGCAGAAATTTGCTGTGGTGCGCGTGAGCTGGTCCGGGTGAATTCTCCTAAAAATCACCAAAATAAAATAAAATAACATATTGTATATATTGCTATAAGATACAACATGTTGTGAATGCGACATAAAAGTTAAAAAAACCTAAGATTCACTACGCTACATGATCTAGTAGTGTACCAATACATATTTTATGATAAATGACAAGAGCAACATATCATGCAATTTGCCAATGATACATATGATTCGTAACACGATATGTGCATTGGATGCCCCCATTGTGTATCGTATCACACATCACGTTATGTCAAGTACGTATGTGCTAAAGTTTAAATCAGAATCTAAGATTATATTATGTCCCTTCATGATTTTGGATTTTATATTTCTAATATAAGGTCATAAGTTTATTTACATACCAATTTAACATATATCATGTAGCAAGTTATCTTACAATACACGATAATATATGATACACAATACACGGTGCGTTGTTATTCTGCTCCGTCTGTTGTCTTTCAAATTCCGACTTCTATTTGTGTCCGTATGATCCTCTTCTTTGTATCAAATAATCTAAATTCTTTTTCTCTAACTGCTAATTATATTTTTGTTGAAATGATTGCTGATGGTTAAGCCTACACAATTTGCATCATTTATGTTGCTCTCAACAAAAAGTATGGAATCTTTGTTAACATAGATGTATATCTTCGAATCATACTAGCGTGGTGCAAAGCTCAGGTTCAAGTCGTGCAACCTAGTTGAGAAAGTTACATTTCTCAAAAAGTGATACATATTTTGAGGTGGATTTAATAAAATGTGCCATAGATTTACGCATTGACTTTTGATTTGCAAGAGAGATGAAATTGTCCGTATATTTAGCTGTTAGATCGAGATGGTGGGAGCAATAGTCTGAATACTTAGTAGGAAATGAAAAACATATTACTATACGTTCAAATTGGTATAATCACATATGAACAGTAGAACAATTCGGCCACATTTTTAAAATATGGGTACTGAGAAACAAAGTTGTAACAAGGCCCATCGAAGAAAACCTAAAACTTTATACGGCACGCGGTTCGTCTAACTCTCATGTCAAAGAAAGATGTTGCACCTAAACCGTCTCATGTGGGTACTAAAGGTCCCGTCGACATGTACTGCAGCTATTGTGGAGAGATCCAATGTCTCTATGTATGAGAATTTCTGTTGACGGTGATGAGGGTTAGCGAGGTTGGTGATGATGGAGGGACACATTTTTGGCACGATCTATGGTTTCCAAAATCAAGATATGGAAAATGAAGAGGGCGACGAAGGTGAACTTTCGCAGAGCCTCTCGAAAAGAGCAAGGAGGAGAACTAGAGCGACGAAGGTGAACTTCCACACAATCTCTCGAAGGGTAAGGAGGTAAACCCTAACCATAGATTCTCTTGCTCTGATACTATGTAGAGAAGAAAAAGAGATTGAGATGGATAGTGGAGTTGATACCATATATATATACACGACATTATCACTAAATACATTAACAATTTATTTGTGAGGATCATTTTCTTTATTAATTAACACTCTTACATGTTTTATGTATTTTTTTAGGGAAAATACTTATTTTATTCTTAATTTCTTATTTGTAAAAGTTTCTATTTACTTTTCTCTAAAATATGTCAACCTTGTCCCTACAGTGGGCAATTTTCAATGTTAATAGCAGTAAAACTGACTGACAAACATTTATCAATATAGATAATAGAGCATGAATACTTGAATAGAAAATGTCCGGAATATTTATTTGTGTGATTTTGCTTGAAATGACATTAATATGATACTAACCTTTATAAAAAAACATGAAGATGCTAACCAACAAGAATTTATGGGGTTAAATCAAACATTAGTCATTGACCTGTTAGGAGGGACTAGCGTCTTAATCTGCCAATTCACCCGAACAAGGTTTTCCCTCATCCCTACAAGTTACATATTGTATACAATGCCTCGGGCAGAAATTTGTTGTGGTGCGTGTGAGTTGGTCCGGATGAATTCTCCTTAAAAATCACCAAAATAAAATAAAATAACATATTGTATATATTGCTATAAGATACAACATGTTGTGAATGCAGCATAAAAGTTAAAAAAACCTAAGATTCACTACGCTACATGATCTAATAGTGTACCAATACATATTTTATGATAAATGACAAGAGCGACATATCATGCAATTCGCGAATGATACATATGATTCGTAACACGATATGTGCATTGGATACCCCCATTGTGTATCGTATCACACATCACGTTATGTCAAGTACGTATGTGCTAAAGTTTAAATCAGAATCAAAGGTTATATTATGTCCATTCATGATTTTGGATTTTATATTTCTAATATAAGGTCATAAGTTTATTTACATACCAATTTTAACATATATCATGTAGCAAGTTATCTTACAATACACGATAATATATGATACACAATACACGGTGCGTTGTGACCTGTAACTGGAAAGATATGCATTGAAGTTACTGATTACTAAGTTATATTGCACTAGCTAGTTAGGTTATAAACCAAAAGGGCCCAAGTCTCGTGTTGGCTTGGTTTTTTTTTTATTTCTCTCAAGATAGCTCATCATCTGTTTGTCATTATTTAAATATGTATGGTCGTTTAATTGTTTTGTACTCCCGTATATAAATATTACCAGCCGCATATATTCTTTTGTGGGTTCGACACGGTTACGCGGTTAGATGTCTAGGAATATGTGGTGGGGATCAGAACTTAAAGTTACGCTTTTTAACTTCTTTGGGCATCGGGTAATTATTTAGGTTTTAGTCATATTTATCATTTTTAAATTTTATAAGCGTTTAATGTGATGTTTTTGAAGCCACTGAAGGAAATTCTAGCCACTGAAGTGGAGACCGATGATATATGGATAAGTCAAGGTGCACAGGTATATCCAAATACTTTCCGGACATGTGTCGGACTCCGACACTCCTCGGACACGTATCAACACCTCATTTACGTGTCCATTATTCAAAATCCAAATTTCATATGTCCGACCATCTAGAGATGTGTCTGACACTATTCTTTGAATAGAGATTATTGTTTCATCCTTAATGATTAGCAATTAAATTATAATGGTTATGTATCTGTCTCTTCTATTTTTATCGAATTATGTATGTTTTATTTCTAATTAGTTTGAATTACAATTTCAAAATACATTCTCACTTGTTTTTATGTAATTATCTAAATGTCATGTTTTATCTCATGGAGTTTTGATTTTACATTCCTCTTATTATTTTTATTTGATAAGATATAATATTTAATAATTATGAAATATGTTTACTTGACGCATTAAATAAATAAGGATGGGATATTTTTTGTTAGTTGGTAGTGCAACTTTGCATTAATATCCTAATAATAGTATTTCATTGAGCACTTAATGGTGGGTAATATTGTTTAGGAGTTTTTATAGGTAATTTTTGATAGAATGACGTACTTTGATATATATATATATATATATATATATGTATGTAAATATAAATATAAATATAAATAATTTAATTTAACGTGTTCCCATGTATCCATGTCCTAGTTCTTTGGAAAATAACGTGTTTGACATATCCGTGTCGTATCGTGTCTGTGTCTTGTGTCCTTATTTGTGCTTTTTAGGCCTTAAGACTATGTTTTGGGAACTATGTTGGGCTATCGTGTCCATCACCCAAGATCCAATCCCAATCTACTATTACTGTTGTGGGTTTTATGGAATTCTATCAAGTACATCGGAGCGTCGCATAATCCAACTGCCGACGGCTAAGTCTAGATTACACACTTGGTTTGATTGACTTGGATGCATCGAAGTGGGTGTTCGATCAAGTTGGCAAGTCACCGTAATGCCAAACACTCCACCCAACTCACCGTGTTATTGATCATGCTGAGACCCTTACACATTGACGAATCAATGTGGTTACACATGGTTAGTCCAATGAACATGAGCTCTCAAAGTTAAGGATGGAGCATTATATACATGATAAGTTGAGCGTCCTCACTTAGTATATGATTCACTAACCATGCCTCATCAAGTGTTCCTATTTGACATGGTCTATTTCATGCCTCATGGTGTAACCCGAAATATCATGATTCTCATGGTGAAGACTTATCAATTTAGCCTCATTCTATCAATGACTTTTCACCTCAAGAGTAACCAGCCCTAGTAGAGTAACAAACTGTTTAAGTCTAGTAGTACTAGATTGTCTGGGTCTTCTAAGTGCAACAACCTTATGCACGATTCCGTATATAACAAGTGCCTTAGGGTTCTTATAGTATAATCTGTTTCTATGAGTTCACAAGTATAACATACACATCATCAATGAAAAGTAAATTCTTTTATGAATAAAGATTAGATAATCCATCTAAGACAACACTAACATCAACAATCTCCCACTTGGTCTTGTTGGTAATTACAGTTCTTAGTCCCATAACATCGACATATTTTTAGAGCCATCGGAGCATATCTAATAATTATTAGATCTATCAAACAAGCTACCATCACTCCATCATCTTTCCTCTTTTTACTAATTTGTTTTTTCCTTTTCTGATCTCAAGCCATGCCTCATCATCATCGTCCACTACCCACTTCACCGATACGTTTGCTTCATGAATCCAAAGATTGGGCTGAGTGGTCACTTACCATGTACAATACGCTTTGTGGTGAGCATCTCTATCTCCACCTTGAAGCTGGTAGCAAGCCTCAACCACCAACACAGACCATAGTGGCCTCTCCTATCGATGATGGAATAAAATATGCTACCAAGGCTAAGGGTAAAGTATATGTGTCCGATCCTTATGAGGAGTATATGATAACAATTAATAAGTGGAATAAGGATGATTGTCGGGTGATGGCATATATGACCAAATCTCTTGGCTTGGGTTTGATTGTTGAGATTGGTAATCTCAACACAAGACATGAGATATGGGCTCGCTTGATAGAACAATTTATTGAATGCACAAGAGACCTTTCTTCTCCAGTGTGTCGCATGTCAACATAGGGGTGATGCTTTATTACAGACACTTTAGGACACTGCAGTACTGGTATGAGCTTAAGACTATGGAGCCTGGTCCTGAAGTGGCCTATCGGGATTGACAGAAGTGGATAGAGTGCCAGCATGTTCACCAGGTGACCTTTCTCTCGAAGATGGCTACTTTTGAAGATCAATTACTGCACAGAGTTTTCTTCACTTACCCAAGTGATGGGAGCATACTTAGCACGTGAGACACATATCGAGACTACTCATTTATATTCTGGATCTACAACTTCTCCCGTTGGATCCACTATAGGTGGTAGTAGAGATTCAGTTCTTATGGCCACACTTGCTCAACACTCCTCGCTTGTACCAAAATGCTCTAACAAGCACCGTACTCCCATGTTTTGCACTAATTATAAAAAGGAGAACCTTAATGTGGAGATATGCCACACCCTATACCTAGTGCTTTGCCCTAAGCCCAATTAGGACCAGTGTATTCCTCGACTACTCCACGGCATAATCCGAGTCATGGTCAACACCACCTGCTGATGTGCCTGTAACATAAACGACTATTATCGATCTCTATCAATGTTTGGATAGGTTATCCGTGACTCCTCCGTTCTATCATGCATACTCATCGGCAGCAGGTTACACACGGCCTCCACCTTGAGGATATACTTCAGGTTTTACGCCAGATCCACTTGGTTAATCCACTTTTGGTATATCCTCAACCTGAATTTTTGATTCGAGTTTTGCTCATATTATGTAATGTGATAAATCATTATTGAATATTGTGGACACTGGAGTTATCTTTCCGGTCGTACATATTGCTAGTGGGCAGCCACTCCACATCACCCAATATGGGTTTGTTACAACAATGACTGCATCTTTTGGTTACCTTACTTTATTCGTAGTTTTTGTTGCTTTTGAGCTGTGCTTGAATCCGATTTCTATTTGCTTATGTACTGTTGGTCTTCATGTCTCATTCTCTAATGATGTGTGTTGTGCATGATCTTCGCACAGGCAGCCAGGTTGGCCGTGGAAATAGGCAAAACATACTCTACTTCCATAAGTTTCTCCATGTTCAATTTTCATCACGTGCCTCCATCAGTCCCAGTCATTTGGTATTATCTCTAGTTCTTGTACGCTTACTACCAATGTGTGGCATAGGCATATAGGTCATGTGTCTAATAAGCTAATTAGGTCAGGTGTTCTTGATCGAGTCAGTTTTTGTCCCGTCCCGTGTACTAGTTTCAAAGTAGGGAAGTTTAGAACTCTACCATTTCCAACCCGTACGTCTGTATCACTCATTATTTGAATTAGTACATTTAGATATTTGGGGTTACTTGTTCCTTTTTATTCTTGATAAAAATATTATGTATGCTTTATTGATGATTACTCCCGTTTTACTTGGATATATTTGTTTAAGAATATATCCGAACTTCCATCTATATATTCCACATTCAATTCTATGTCCTTAACTCAGTTTAACTCTCGTATTAATACTTTTAGATATGATTGTGCTAAAGAGTATGTCTCATTAGCTATGCACACTATTTTGGCTTTGCATGATACCAATTTCAAGAGTCTTATCCCCATTCTCATGAGCAGAACGGTGTTACAGAGCGCAAACACCGTCACATTCTTGATACTACACATACTTTACTCTTGTCATCCTCCATTCTACCTCGTTTCTGGGTGGAGGCACTCCTTAATACTGTTTAGGTGATTAATATCACCCCCTTCTAGTTCCCTTGCAGGTGATTCATCCCACGGTCGAGTCAATTCCACTCCTCGCTATGACTAATTTTGCACCTTTGGATGTCATTATCACATTTTTTTCTCCCTTATGAGCGCAAAAAACCTTGCACCATGATCTGAGTTCGAGTGTCTGTCTCGGTATCCTGAGCATCGTGATCCAACTTCTCGTCGTAATCACATTTCTTGCCAGTTTAGTTTGTTAAAGACATGTCATTCTTCCACCCAACTTTCATGGTCTTCAGTTTCTTCTCACAACACCATACTCCACTGTTTTGCCTTTCAATCTCGCAAATGTTCCACCAACCATTTTTACCTCGTCTGTTGACTTTTCATATATCCTTATTCAATCTTCTGTTCTTGACTCCTGAGTCTACCACTTCTCAGTCTCTACTAAAGTCATTATGTGTCCTTTTTGAGTCTTATTTATGACACCAGTCTTGAGTCCCATCGCGAGTCCACATCTCAGTCTCCACGTCTAGAGTCATCTTCTTCTCCAGCTAGGTCTCTGTTTGTTTCCGATCTATCGTCACCATCTACATTAGTTCATACTTACTCGTATAAGCGATGCAAGATTGATGTAGAGCTTGTTACATTTGTACCGTGACCGCCTTCTACCATGTGGGATCTTTACGACTCACATGGAGATTCTCTCACCCTCCTCAATAATGGGTTTCACCATGATTACTACCTATTCACTTGTGTTTCAAGATTTTCTTACAGTGGTTCACACTCTGCCAGAGCCCAGATCTTACTAGGAGGAAATTCGGTATCCAGAGTGGTATCAGGTCATAAAGGTCGAGTTATAAGATTTTGCAAAGATTTACACTTAGGATGTTGTTCCTCATTCCCCAGGTGTCACACCCATTGGTAGTAGATGGTCCACAAGGTCAAGTACATACCTGACAATACAGTGGAGCTCTGAAAAGTATGTTTGGTTGTCTTAGGCTTTACTCAAAAGTATGAGATAGACTATGAGGATTCCTTTTGCTTCTGTGGCTCAGATGACTATCGTCCGCACTCTACTTGCAGTTATTGCAGTTCGTCGTTGGCACTTGTATCAAATGGATGTGAAGAATGATTTTCTTCATGCCCTTTAGGTTATAGTGTACATTCTCAAGGTTATTGTGCACCTTCACATATCGACTACAACATGCTATTTATGGACCCAAACAGTCTCCACGAGCTTGGTTTGAGTGTTTCTATCATGTAGTTCGCCATGTCATGTAGTTTGACATGCAAGTTTTCTAGAGATCTCTCAGGATTACTCTCTTTGTGCGACATACTCGTTTTGGCATTCCTGTTATTTATCCATGTTGATGATATGATTATTACCGGAGATGATGCTAGAGGTATAGAATATGTGAAACGTCATCTATAACAACAATTTCAAATGAAGGATTTGGGTTTGTTGAGATACTTTTTGGGTCTAGAGGTTACACAGGGTTTATTTGACATTCTTCTTTCTCAGCAGAAATGTGTTATTGACATTCTTGATCGAGTTGCCTTGGTCGATGATAATGCTATGTATACTCCTCTTCATCCTAGTGTTAAGCTCCGGCCTATAGATGACAAGCTTCTTCTAGAGTCTACACGCTACAGATACCTTGTTCTACTGGTATATTTATGTATATCTCGTCCTGATATATCCCATTCAGTGGGGATTGCGAGTTAGTTTGTGGATGCTCCTCGTACGGATCACTATAGTGCACTACTTCGTATTCTCCGCTATCTTCGTGTTACTGTCACCAGGTCATTGTTCTTCTCTACCTCTTTGGGACTATAATTGCTTGCTTACGGTGATGTTAACTATGTTGGTTTTCCTACTACACAAAAATCTATTACAAATTATTTTGTTTTTCTTGATAGTTCATTGATTTCATGAAAGAGAAAAAATAAGTCGTCGTCTCACTTTCTGGTATTGAGGCAACGTATAAAGCCATGTCATTCACCACCATGGAGATTGTTCATCTGATACGACTACTTTATGATCTTGGTGTGCATACCCATTTGGCTATGCCTTTGTTTTGCAACAATATCAGTGCCATTAAGATATCCAACAATCTAGTTTTTCAAGAACGAACGAAGCACATAGAGGTTGATGTTCACTTTGTTCGCCAACACTTTCTATCTAAGACGATCACGCTTCCACATGTGTTCTTTGCTGATCAGATTGCAGACTTATTCACTAAAGCTCATCTCGCACTCAGATTTTGCTTTCTTGTTTGCAAACTCATATTGTTTGACTCATTGTGGGTTTGAGGACTATTAGTGTAACACGCTTCTTATGTATTTATGACTTGTATAAGCTAATTATACGGATAATGTCATAAGTGTGGTGTACATGCAAAGAATTGTGGCGGCCAATAGACAACCACATTATATTCCCTAAATAGGGAAAATGCAAATTAGAACAAATTTTCATGTTTCTCCACTCTATGTTCTTTTTATGTTCAACACGTGTCAATCCCTTCTCTTAGTATGGAGCTATTGATGTTTCTTGTTTAATGATTGATAATTAATGTTTCTTGTGTTGAACTAAGTATATTTTAGTTTTAACTAGGCCAATTCCAGTTTCATATGCATTCTCACTTTTATTTGTATGCATCTAAGAATAACTCATGTATTTTGTTAAATATTTGTTATTTCAATAAGATATCATGCTTAATAGATGCGAAATATATTTTCTTGACATAATGAAGTATTGAAGATTAGATTTGTTTACTAGTTGGTACTTCATTTAGTTTTATCCCACATATTTATATTTTAGTTTTTTAGAAAACCTCATGTTGGTGTGTCTGTGTCGTATCGTATTCATGTCACATGTCCGTACCTGTATTTGTGCTTCTTAGGGGGAGGGGGAGTCAAAATTGGCCCAAAATTTATAAAAACTAACCGTATACTTATGTGAGAAAATATTTTGATTGAATTTGTACACTTAATTCAAAATGTCCAAATATCCCAAACAACTCCCACTAGAGAAAATTTTCTAGAGTCGTCATTGTTACATTAGCCATATCAATCCAAAGTGATTCATTACGAAGTACCTTTGTCATAGTAGACTTGCTAACATTAAAAATGTGCCAAAACACTAAAAATGACATTTGTTGTTTTTGAACCCTGTCTTATTTCGTCCCCTTGGTCATTCTTCACGAATTGTCTTGGAGACATTACTATATATAAATAGTGTTATAGGTCTCGTAATGCTATTCAGAGTATATCATCTAGAGATGTAGTATTCAATCCATAACATTTTATCCATTGCTTTATCACGAGAAACATGTTTTACCTCCATGGCATAGAATATTGTCAACTATTTGACGATTTTCTATGAAAACGGCTTCTTTCATTAACACAAATGTACCTTCTACTATTAACATATTGTAAAGTTTGCATATATATATATAATGTGTTTAGTCTCTTTGTTCAGTTTTTCTTTCAGAATGGAGTGGTTCGATACTCGTTCTTACCAAAAGATTAAAATCATTAATTCTTCTTGCAGGTTGAACGACTCTGACAAAACTGACATATTAATTAATATTGTATGTAGTTGATCAAATGATGCTGTTGTCGGGAACGACATCATTTGATCGACTGTGTACAATATTAATTAATATGCCATTGTCACATTTGTTCAACCTATAATAAGAATGGATGATTTTAATCTTTTGGTGAGAATGAGTATCGAATCACTCCAATATGAAAGATAAACTTAACAGAGAGACTAAAACATGCTTGAATATTTAACCGAATAGAATACTAGTCATCTCTTGTTGAATATCAATTAAAACTTACAATAAAACAAGTCTTTTAAACTAAATTTATGAACTATGAGGGATGAGGAGGAACCACTTTAGATGTAGAAATGATTAGTGACACAGTGGAACCTGCAGAGCTTGACAAGAATGAAGATGATGCGGTGGCAACGATGATGTTAAAAGGCGGCCCCGGATGCTGTCTTTGAGAGGGTGATGGACTGGTGAAGCCTTGTCGATGGTGGAGATGATGTTGGTCGTCCTTGATGCGGTTTAATGGTGGATATGAAGATGACGAAGAGCATGGGGGATTACCAATGAGGGAGAGGCCGGTGAAGCTCCTTTGGTTTTTGGATGACGAGGGATCCCTTTTTCTTCTAAACTTTGGGCTTTTATAGACCATCTTGGAGGATGCGGTTTGTTCTACCGGTTGTTAACGATAAGATATTCAGATATTCTGTTTTTTGAGAGAAAATTCATCGTAATCTCTTAAACTGCCTTGCCGTTCCACTAGATCCACCTACAAGTCGTACGACTAGCCAAAACTAGGTTTCAACCGTTATCGCTTCACCCGACCATAACTTCACCATTTATCAGATTTTGATGCTTTTTTTTTCCTATCTTCATATTATTCTAAGATGTTATTTTAAAACCACCTATTTACCAACTTTAGTAACATGATATTCCATATTAGTTTTATGTACCTATCAACCTGAAACAAAATACGCAATCACAGTCCTAGACACTAAATATTATATATATATATATATATGTTTATCTTAATCACGTGATGGTGAATTTTTGGTACCTATATATATGCATACTAAATAACTGTATTATGATATGTGGTAAAAAAATATATTTTTGACCTACCTGAGCATTTATAATTGGGTGCTTATCAATGGACAAGATTGGATTTTCAATACTTTAAATCTCTGCCATTTTTTGTGAAAGGACTCCCTGAGTCTCTGGCCGATGAGTCAGACGCTCTCACTCCTTGTGCACGAGGACACTCTTGTCGCTAGGACAAGTTCCCCCACCACTCCTTCGGACGATATCGAAGACGCCTGCCTTCTTCGACCATTCGAGCACTTGTCGGTTTCTGACTTTACCATCGAAGGGTGATCGCTCCCGGTCTTAAGTAGCATATGTTGCCTGGCAGATTTCTGTTCCATTGGCTCGAAGCTCCTTTTGGTATCCTCGACGCCCCGTCACCCAACATTATTCAGAAGATATCGATTGCTTCGGATCCTACCTCATTACCCATGTGTCAAGTGGATAAGGTTGACCATAAAGGGATGTTTCGGTTGGGTGTGATGTTCCAACCTTTACCAAATATCTAGCCGAAATCAATGACAACACCATCGTTACTTATCTAATCAAACCAAACCAACCAAGCCTTAATTCCAATTATTTGGGGTCGGCTACATGAATCCTATTTTCCATCGTAACTTATCTTAAGCACTAAAAACAACAATCAACTAGTGTGGAAGGAAATCAACTAGTGTGGAAGGAGAGAGGACAATCCAAGAACTTGAGGCCAATGGGATAGGGATGAGCTCCAAAATACCGCGAACCTGAGCAAAAAGGGAGAGCAAGGCCCAAGATACAGCCGATCTGGGTTTGAAATCGAACCTGGTTCGGTTCAGGCAAATCAAACCAGTTTGTGCAGAAGTTGCATCAGACCGGTTTGGGTCCGAGCATGCCTGCGTAGGGTCGGGTCTGGGCATGCCTGTATTGGGTCTCGGATGTACTTGTCTGGTTGGATCCTGGCCGGGTTGGGTAGGATCCTGCATTAGTCGGGGTGGGTGATAATGCAAATGGATTTCATATTCAAATTTGAATAAAAATAAACCATATCTCACAACAAGTTGATCAAGGGAGCAACTGTAGGAGCTGGGATACCAATTGCTCAATAGTTGTGTTAATGTAAATGTACAACTCTAGGTGTAGGAGTAGTGATAGCATAGTTGAGGGTAGCTTTAGCTTAGCCAAAGGAGATATTTGTGGTGTGTAACTAGTAATAGTATGTGTGCACATAACACTTGTAATCCTATAAATAGCCCTTTGTGGGAATGAGAAAATCAGCCACACAAATACTTATTCTCCCTCAAAGCTCTCTTCTCCTTCTTTATCTTGGTATCAGAGCTTGGACCAATCTAGGGTTAGGGTTTCTCAAACTCCCTTCCCCTCCCCCTAGGTTGTGGATCCTCTCTCCCCGTGCACTAGCTCCCACGTGTGGTTTATTTTTAGGAGCTTGGACTGATCTAGGGTTAGGGTTTCTCGAACTCCCTTCCCCTCGCCCTAGATTATTCCTCTCTTACTCATATACGAACTCCTCCTCCCCACCCTTACCCATTATTCTCTCCATCAGCTACAGTTGTGCAGCAGACAGCTGCTGCCAGTCTGCTGCTGCTAATAGTAGATAGCTGTTGCCAGACAGTACCTTGCTATTGCCAGTCTGCTGACAGCTGTTTGCTATTGCCAGTCTGCTGACAGCTGTTTGCTGCCAGGCACTGTAGCAGCATTGTAGCAATAATATTGTAGTAGTTTTTTTTTATTTAAAAAAAATAACTTACCCCATTTCTTCAACAGCTACAACTCGACACACTACAAGTGTGCTCTCTGCTAGCTCCACTGTTCCTCCTTGACCTGCTGCAATTACTATTACATAGTACTCCTACTACCACTGTTCTAACCATCGCATGACGAAGTATTGGCTTCTTCAGCCTGAGCTTCAGTGTTCTACGTCACCCTTGCCAGCTTCACTATCAACAGCTATGACTTGACACACTCCATATGTGCTCTCTGCTACCTTTGTCGTTCCTCCTCAATCGACTATAACTACCACTCGGTGTTCCCACTATCACCGTCCCAATCATCACATACCGATGTGTTGGATTCTTCACCTTGAGCTTCAGGGAGTTTCTCCTCCTGCCCGAAGGGGCCACCCAAAATATCGCTTTGGGCCGGTGGAACATACCCTCTCCAGTACTATTGCTCATGTAACGGCTGCTACGACTTCACATGCCGCATATTATGTGATATCTTCGGCGGATACTACACTCCATCCCTCCAGCTTCTCTGGACTCGGTTTCAGCTCTCTACGCTTTATCGCCGGTATTCCGTATGGTTCTGCTCTGCCCTCTGGTACACATATTTCTTAGATTTTTGATTCCGGTGCCTCTTACCATTTGACATGTGATACTTCTTTGCTAAATATTGTAGATACTTTTACTTCATTACCATGTCTCCACACTACGGATGGGTCCTCTATACAAATCACACAGTATGGAATGATTACTAGTACCACCGATCCAACTGAACGGTTAACCTTGTCTTCCGTTTTTGTTGTACCGCGCTGTTGTTTGAACTTTATCTCTATCAGTACTCTTTGTTTGTTAGGATTGAAGGTTACATTCTCTTCTAGATCTTGTTTTGTGTATGATCCGTACTCCAGTAGGACTGTTAGCGCTGGTTCTCGGCAGGGTACTCTGTATTATTTGGACTACTTGCATGTTCCCTCTATCACTCCTATGTTTTCTATCATTGCTCATGTTTCTTCAACAACTACTTCTGAGCTTTGGCATTACTGTTTAGGACATCTATGAAAATATAAACTTCACTTACTCACTCAATCTGGGGTTTTATGCCATGTTACACCTAGCTCGAGTCTCTCTTGCGATGGTTGCAAAATGACTAAGTTTACGGCATTACCATTTTCTATCCGTCAATCTACCTCCCTTGGTTTGTTTGATCTTATTCACTCTGATATTTGGGATCCTACTCCTGTTGCTTCTTTCTCTGGATATAGGTATTATGTGAGCTTTTTGACGATTACTCTCGTTATACCTGAGTTTATCTTCTCAAGCACCGTTCTGAAATTTCTCAAGTCTATGAGAACTTCACTACTATGATCCATACCCAGTTCCAGGCTCAGATCAAAGTTTTTCGATCTGATTGTGCTCTTTCCTTAAGCATACGCACCCTTCTTTCTACTCATGACACGATCTTCAGCTGTCTTATCCGCACACTCACGAATAAAATGATATTGCCGAGCATAAACATTGCCATATTCTTGATATTACTCGAGCCCTACTGCTTTCTTCTTTCGTTCCTCCTACTTTCTGGGCTGAGGCTATCTCCATGGCAGTTCTTCTCATCAACATCACACCCTCCAGTATTCTTCATGGTGCTACACCACATACCTGTGTTCACTCCATTCTACCATGATATGACCTTTTAAGCATCTTTGGGTATCGATATTATGTTCTCTTACCTCCTCAAGAGCATGACAAACTGTCTACTCGCGCCACTCTTTGTATCTATCTAGGTATCAGTACCGAGCACAGAGGCTACCATTGTTATGATCCTGTTGTACGTCGTGTTCGTATATCACGTCACATCGAGTTTGACAAGTCTTTGCCCTACTTTCCAACTAAGGATCTTGACCTTAGCTTCCTCATAACTCCTGGTACTCATCCCTCGGTTCTTAGTCCTCCCTTTCCTCTCTCTTTTCTCTATGCCTATGTTTTGGGTCATTCCTACTTTCCCTTCTCCTGGAATCTCTTCACCTCCTGTCGCACAACCATCCCCTGCTCCGGCTACTCAGCCTAGTCGACTGTCTACTCCAGCCCCAGCTCCCCCTGTTGTACCACCTTCCCCTGCTTCAGTTGCTCAGCCTCCTCGGTCGTATCCTCCTGCCCTAACTCCTCTTACTATGCCTTACTTTTTCTATCGTTGTCTGAAGCGTAAGTATCCTGCTAATACAGAACCACCCCAGCCAGTTCATGGTTTGTCAGTGCCTACCTTGCCTGATCTTGTAGCACCACGCTACTCTGGGTGTGTTTGTCGAAAGACGAAATACTTGGGTTTCACATCAGTTGCCACTTACGCGCCAGTATTTTGAGCTTTTCTTTCTATGATGCACAACATTAAGGAGCCACAATCATACCAGGAGGCAGTTCGGAGCACTGAGTGGCATCAGCCTATGACAAAGGAGCTTCAAGCCTTCTCCCAAACACATACCTGGGATGTTCCTTGTCCACCTGGTGTGATGCCCATCAGGAGAAGATGGGTCTATAAGGTCAAGTTTCGACCTGATAGTCATGTTGAGTAATAGAATGCTAGACTTGTTGCACGTGGCTTCACTCAACAATACGGGATTGATTACGAGGAGACATTTGTACCTGTTATCCAGATAGCAACCGTTCATCTCCTACTAGTAGTTGCCACTTCGACGTTGGCCCCTCTATCAGATAGACATGAAGAATACCTTCCTCCATGGTGCCCTCCTAGAGCTGGTCTACATGGCGCCTCCAACTAGTGTCAATACTCCTCCGGGCCATGTTTGTCGCTTATATCGTGCAGTCTATGGACTGAAGCAGGCAACCCAGGCTTAGTTTGAGTACTTCCATGGGACTGTGTTACAGGAAGGGTTTATAGAGAGTTCTCAGGACTTCTCTCTGTTTGTTTGCTCCATAGCACACAACAGAGTTCTTCTACTCCTCTACGTTGATGACATGATCATCATGAGAGACGATGACTATGACATTCAGTTTGTAAAGAACCATCTTCATTGACAGTTTCAGATAAAGGATCTAGGGCTTCTTCGCTACTTCCTCGGTCTTGAAATCTCACAACGTACTCAGGATATAATCCTATCTCTGAAGAAGTACATCTCGGATATCCTAGAGCATGCAAATATGACTGATGAGAAGATCGTGGATACCTCTCTATAGCAATACGTAAAGTTGAGACCGACTGATGGTGAGCCTCTTGCTGATCCTACTCTCTATTGACACCTTGTTGGCCAGCTCGTTTACCTCTGCATCACCAGGCCAGATATCTCTCACACAGTCGGCATCATGAGTCAGTTTATTGCTGCTCCCCACATTGATCACTATGCCGCTCTTCTCCGGATCCTAAAGTACTTACGAGGCACCGTCACTCGCTCTTTATTATTTCCGGCTACTTCACGACTTGAGCTTCGAGCTTACGTTGATGCTGACTGGGCTGGTAACCCTACTACCAGGAAGTCCACTACTGGCTTTTGCATCTTCCTAGGAGACTCATTGATCTCTTGGAAGAGCAAGAATCAGGACAAGGTTTCACTCTCTAGTACTGAAGCTGAGTATCATGCTATGTCCTCTATTACCAAGGATATCATACATCTTAGATGAATTCTTGGAGATATGGGCATCATTGTTCAGTCACTGACTCCTCTCTACCGTGACAATCAAAGCACCATCAAGATAGCAAGCAATCCGGTGTTCCAAGAGCGCACTAAGCACATTGAGATTGACGCTCACTATGTTCGCCAGTTGCTACAACTCAAAATCGTGTAACTACCATACTTCTCTACCAATTCTCAGATTGCAGACTTCTTCACCAAAGCTCACTCAACTCACAGGTTCCGATTTCTTGTGAGCAAACTCATGTTATTTGACCCACCTTGAGTTTGTGGGGGCATGTTAATGTAAATGTACAACTCTAGGTGTAGGAGTAGTGATAGCATAGTTGAGGGTAGCTTTAGCTTAGCCAAAGGA